>JAJTUV010003932.1:0-32420 GCA_021653895.1 Mastomys natalensis | reverse complement strand
ATCCTCACTCTCTTCATACCTATTTTCCTAAGGTTTAGTCTTCTCATTGTGTCCTGATTTCCGGATGTTTTGTGCTAAGAACTTTTTGCATTTTGCGTTTTCTTTTTTTTTTTTTTAATTTTTATTTTCAGCAAATCAAAAAACTTTAAAAAGCATTCAAACAGAATAAAATGAAAAGAAACAAACAAGCAAAATACCAAGGGTCAGATATACTTATACAAGAATTCTACAGAGCCATCAAACGAGCAATACTTTTTGAGTTATGTTTAAAAAAATTCAGAACCACAATAAGCTCCTTCACAAAGCAAATAATATTGAAATAGTGAAATCAAGTGTAAACCCAACAAAAATATATAAGTTATAGTCCAGTATCCCTCATGAATATACAGACAAAAATTCTCAATGAAGTAGTTGCAAACTGAATACTAGAGATATAAAAAAATAATATTTCATGAATAACTGAACAACGTGTTTTTTTTTTTAGAAGACCATACCCCATATACAGGCTGCATGTTTTGGGATAGCCCCCACTCCAGATGTTTGAGACCTGCATGAAAACCAAGCTGCACATTTGCAACATATGTGCAGGGAGGCCTAGGTCCAGCCCATGGAGGTAGATCTGTGTAGACTAGGTATGCTCCACGGTTGGTGATTCAGTCTCTGAGAGCTCCAAGGGTTCAGGTTGGTTTACTCTGTTGATCTTACTGTGCAGTGAGGTCCTAGGTTTAATAAGAAAACTGAAAAGGAAGTGAAAAGAGTTTTTTTCACTTAGCAATATTTTTTTGAGGCAGTGCCTTATTATGTAGCCCTGGCTGGCCTAAAATTCTTATATAGATTAGACCATCCTTGAACTCAAAGAGATCTACCCTCTTTCCCACCATGCCTGACTACCTTATATTATTATTTTTGCACTTGACTTCAAATGTGAATATGTTTCTGGTTCTATATTCAAGGATGTTCTTTGGATTTTAGATTTTGCCATCCTTTTCTCTTTTTTTCTTTTCTCTCTTTTTTCTTTTCTCTTCTCTTCTTTTCTTTTTGTAGTGGCCTTGGGACTGAACCTAGGGTTTCTCACATGCTAGGTAGGTGCTCTACCATCAGAGCTACATCCCTAGGCCCTCTCTTCTGTTTCATTGATGTAGTTTCCTATTCATCTGCCAATACCACACAATCTTGATTAGCACAGTTTTAGCTTAATGCCTTAAGTCAACTAGTAGCATTTGATTTTATTTTTCCTGTGCTGTATTATGTTGGCTACTTTGGGTCTTTTGCTTTTCCATATAAACTTTGTAGTCAGTTATCAATATCTACAAAACATTTCACTAGAGCTATGATTGGTATTGTTTTGAATCTATAGATGAAGTTGGAAAGTGATGATATACTGATAATATTGAATTTCTCTTTCTCTGAAGATGGAATATCTATTTATTTGGTTCTTTAATTTCTTCAATCTGTTTTTTCATGTATGTTGTGTGATTTTTTTGCTATATTTGTATCTAAGTATTATCAGTTTGCAAAACATTACATAAATAATACTTGGCTTTAAAATTTAAATTCCACTTGCCAATTGCTAGTATATAGTGAAGTGATTGATATTTTAATTAGTCATGTATCCTTCAACTTCTTTGTAATTGCTTATTAGTTCCAGGTTATTTTGGGGATACTTCTTTTGGATTTTCCATGTATACAACCATGTCATCTGTGAAGAAAGTGTCATTTCTTGCTTACCCACAATGCTTGTCTTTCTTTCTCATATTTTATTGAGCAGCTAGTACTTCCATAATGATGTTGGAAAGGAATATTGAGGGAAGCATTCTTGCTTTGTTCGTCATCTTAACAGGATAAATTAATATTGATCTAGCTTCAAAGAAATCCCATAAAACTCTTAGGAAATAGGCACACTCACAATTCAATATTTGGAGATATGTCTTCCTTTGAATTTAGAAGAAATAAAGTCAAAACAATTAACAGTATTCATTAATATAGATAGAAAACTCATAGTCCAGGCTTTGAATTTTGATTAGCTGTTTGATTTTATAATGATTTCAGTGATTTTGTGATGATATATTGGGTAATAAAAGATTTAATTTTGATATTTATTTATTTTAAATGGCATCTGATTACAAACCTATGTTGGATCAAACACAATATCGCTTTGTTTTGAAGTGTAATGATTTAAAAAACATGGTAGCTTATTTTTAAAATGTAAGTTGAATTATTTCTGAATTATAAAACTAAGTCTCATAGTAATTCATTAAGTGGAATATCTCTGAGACTTTTTGTGTATGTGACAGCTAATATATTCTAATACACACATTATTTTAATGAAGTTTGTCTCAAGAGTATAAGGTATAGAGTTTTGTCAAATTTAGGTATTTTTCTGAACAATAATTATTGTTAATACTATTAGTTTAGCTAATCAATTTCCTATATACTATTAATCTAAAAGCATCTAACCTTTGGCTATGAAATTATGTATCATCTTTTTTCCTACTCCTACATTTTACATCGTGATTATAAGTAGCCATAGATCATTCCGTGACAATAGGATCCAGGTAAGATCAGTTATACAAAAGGACAACCAAGTAAAACTATTCTTTATATGAGTGGAAAAAGCTGGAGATGATTGGCTAGAGGCCATTATGAACATTTTCATATTTGATACTTTGTTATTTTTAGATCTAAAGGCATACTTAATGACACATTTGAGTGCTGCACATATGAATTCCATGTGAACTATACTATACTATAGCGAAGCTTTTCAAACATCTATAATAAAATTATAAGATGAGAAACTAATGGTAGGTAATTTATAAAGAAAGGCATAGAGAGTTTAGGAGAGGTTGTCCTCTATTGTTAGTAGTGATTTCAGTGCCCCCTATTTCAGTGCTTAAGCAAAGGAGACAGTTAAAGGTTTGTGTTGAAGTAGCACATGACAGCTCTTTCAAAATTCAAGCTACCCAAAGAGTGACCTACAGCAATATCAATTTCACTTACTGGTCATTGTGATATTCTGAATTTGTTTCAAATATGGCCATCTGTCTTCTGTTGCTGAATGCTTTCCGAATTTAGACTCTCTGGTCTATTTGATAAGGGATTAAGCTTGAAGAGTTGAGCCAGGTGTGTTTGATTGCTCTAGGATGATTGCTTCAGTTCTGGGAACCTGAAATAGGAGCTTGCTTCCAATCCTCCTTCATAGTCAATCTTTATGGCAACTACCATACTGCTACACCAAACTCTGAAACATATCTTGTGTTCCCATTTTCTTGCTTTCCTGTTTAGATATGTAACAGACTTCCTATACATTTTAATCTATGTTTTTGAATCTGGTATTCAAGGCCCTTCTGAATTTTTCCTAAACAATGATTTGTTCCCTTTGGTTTTGAGTCAATAACTCTTGTGCAAGGGAAGCTAGGTCCTATCATGAATAAGATTAGAAGCAAAGTTTTAAGGAGAAAAAATTCCAAAACCATGACCTAGGATTTAAATCTGTATTTAGTTCCAGGAAATGATGTGGTGAAAGACTAGTTTTTGTATGGAAGATATAAGAAAGGCAGAATGAAGTTGATGATGTATGATGGGTGAAGTAGTTTAGGACTTAGTCTTTGTGCTATATATGCTAGGCATTATTGGCTATGCTTTTTACACAATACCTAATATCTAGGGGTGGAAACATATATAGCTTGTGTGGTTGTTTGAATAAGAATGGACCCCATAGGCTCATGTATTTGAATGCTTAGTCATCAGAGAGTGGCACTATTTGAGAAAGATTAGGAGGATTTTTGGAGGGAGTGTGGCACTTGAGGTGGGCTTTGAAGTTTCGAAAGCTCATACCAGGCCAAAAGTCTGTTTGTCTCTGTCTCTTTTGCTCTGTCTCCCTCTTCTCTCTCTTTCCCCACCCCCTCTCTCTGACTGCATATCAGTATATAGCTTTAAGCTACTTTTCCAGCACCATGACTTTCTTCCATCTTATTACACAACATGATGTTAATGGACTAACCTCTGAAACTATATGCAAGGCCCCAGTTAAATGCTTTCTTTTATCAGAGTTGCCTTGGTCATGGTGTCACTTCACCTCAATATAATACTGACTAAGACAGCTTGTTAAATGAGCCATAATAGACAGAACACTACTCATTATCACCATTGTCTCTTCCTCCACTACACATTATCCTGCTGTGTGTTGAGCAGTTGGGAGGCAGGTCTGTTCCTCTTTACCAAGCCCTGTAATGGTCCAGATACCAGTAAATCTTAATGGTTTCAAGGGGAGTCCAAGAATATTGTATAAATCACAACCTATATCTTCCCCTGCCAGGGTGTTTAAAGTATAGACAAAGTGGAAGGAACCAAAGACAAACATCAAGTGGATAATATTGAGAGATAGACAAAAAAGCAAACATCTAGAGCACTATATTCTATAGAACAGTTGCTTAACTGTTAATTATAGAGTAGATTATAAGGCAGTGGTTCTCAACCTTCCTAATGGTACAATCCTTTTATACAATTCATCATGTTGTGGTGACCCCCAACCATAAAATTATTTTTGTTATTACTTCATAGCTGTAATTTTGTGACTGTTATGAATTATTATGAAAGTATCTGGCATGCAAGATATCTGATATGTGACCCTTGTTAAAGGGTCCTTCAATCCCCAAAGGGGTTTTGACTCATGGGCTAAGGACTACTAATGTAAAGTATCATGGTAAGAACAGGCATAATCTGCATTAAACAAGTTTTATGGGGAGTGGATTGGGAACTTTTGGGAAGACAGTGAATTTAGGCACCATTTTCTTTCAAGACTTTAATAGTATTATTTAACAAACATATAAATGTTCATACTTCTACAATGACAAATGGATCAAATAATGCTGAACATGAATCATTCATTAAGAAAATGGCTTTAAATATGAAGCAAAAAATGTGTTTTAAACATAAAAACAATAAACAAAGGTACCTGGAATCTATAGGCTAATTCCCATAATGAAGTAAGTTTACAGTATCTGCAGTAAAACTAGAAAATTCCATCCCTACTTTGGAGAAGTGCTACTATCACAGTATTCAGTCAGCTGAAAATAGATTGGAAGAGGTGTCTAAATGTAAATTTCAAGTCATGAATTTTCCTTCCCTGAGGAATAGCTTTCATAGTACTAGAAGGTGCCATGAAAGTACAAAGGAGGAAGGCACCCAACAGTCCTACCTAGATATGACACATATGAATCACATCGATGACCAGTATTGTATGATAACCCTAAGGGTAGAATAGTGGCACACATACCTTGGCAGTAACCAACAGCTCTATAATTGAATTTAATGGATACAGAAAATGTGGCTGATTCACACAACGGAATACTGTTCAGCTATTAAAAACTACAACATCTTTTGTGATTGAGTTACCTCACTCAGGATGATATTTTCTAGTTCCATCCATTTACCTAAGAATTTCTTGAATTCATTGTTTTTAATAGCTGAGTAATATTCCATTGTGTAAATGTACCACATTTTCTGTATCCATTCCTCTGTTTAAGGACATCTGGGTTCTTTCCAGCTTCTGGATATTATAAATAAGGCTGCTATGAACACTCACTGATAATTGGGTATTAGCCCAGAAGCTCGCAGTACCCAAGATTCAACTCACAGACCACATGAAGCTCATGAAGTGAGAAGACCATGTGTAGGTGCTTCGGTTCTTCTTAGAAGGAGTAACAAAATACTCAAGGAAGCAAATATGGAGACAAAGTGTGGGACAGAAACTGAAGGAAGGGCGATCTGGAGACGATTCCACCTGGGTATCTATCCCATGTGCAGTCACCAAAGCCAGAAACTGATGTGGATACCAGGAAGTGCATGCTGATAGGAGCCTGATATGGCTGTCTCCTTAGAGGTCTGCCAGAGTCTGACATATTCAGAGGCAGATGCTCACAGCAAATGATTGAACTGATCAAAGGGTTCCCAATGGAGGAGTCAGAGAGAAGGAGCTGAAAGGGTTTGTGGCCCCATGGGGAGAGCAACAATACCAACCAACCAGAGCTCCCAGGATCTAAACCACCAGCCTGGGAGCACATAGAGAGGGACCCATGACTCCAGCTGTATATGTAGGGGAGGATGCCTCGTTGGGCATAGGTGGGAGAGGAGATCCTTGGTCCTATGAGGGCTGGACACAGAGTGTGGGGGAATTCGAGGGTGGGGAGTTGGGAGAGAGTGGGTGGTTGGGGGCACATCCTCATAGAAGCAGAAGGAGGGGGAATGGGATAGCGGGTTCCTGGGTGGGGGGAATGGTGTAAGGGGATAACATCTGAAATGTAAATAAAATATCCAAAAAATACCAAAAAAAAAAAAAAAAAAAAAAAGAAACCAACCAAACAAAAAAAACTATGACATCATGAATTTGGCAGATAAATGGATGGAACTAGAAAATATCATCCTGAGGGAGGTAACCCAGACCTAAACAGGACATGCATGGTATGTACTCAGTGGTAAGTGGATATGAGCCAATAAGTACAGAATACCCATGATACAACCCACAGAACCTAAGAAGTTAAAACAAGAAGGAAGACCCAAGTGAGGATTCTTCAATCCCACTTGGAAGAGTGGAACAACTTAATCATGGGAGGCAGAGGGAGGGATCTGGGTGGGAGAGCACAGAAGGAAGGGAAAAGGGGTGCAGGGTCAGGTATGGGTGGAGATAAGACCAGGAGAATGAATGGAAATATGCAGCTGCTGGGGGAAGTAGAGTGAGAGATGGGGAATGGGAGAACCTCTAGAAAGTCCCAGAGACCTGGGATGTGAGAGGCTTCCAGGACTCAGTGGGGATGACCTTAGTAGAAATGCTTAACAGTGGGGAGATGGAACCTGAATAGATCACCTCCAGTGGATAGACAGGGCCCCAAGTGGAGGGATGAGGACAAAAACCACCTTCAAAATTTTCAACCCCAAATAGTTCCTGTAGAAAAGAAATACAGGAGCAAAAAAATCGAACAGAGACAGAAGGTATGACTGACTTATGACTGGCCCAACTTAGGATCCATCCAATGGAAGGGCAACAAACCCTGACACTATTACTAATGCTATGTTGTGCTTGCAGACAGGATCCTACCATGGCTGTTTTCTAAGAGACTCTACCAGAAGCTATTTGAGATAGATGCCTATACTCACAGCCAATCATTGGACTGAAGTCGGGGACCCCTGTGGAAGAATCAGGGGAGGGATTGAAGGAACTGAAGTGGATGACAACTCCACAGGAAGACCAACAGTGCCAACTAACCTGGACCCCTGGAAGCTCTCAGAGACTAAGCCACCGCCCAAAGAGCCTACACGGACTGTTCCAACACATACGTAGCAGAGAACTGCCTTGTCTGACCTCAGTGGGAGAGGATGTACTTAATCCTGTAGAGACTTGATACCACAGGGAGGCTGAATGCCATGGGGGCACCCTTTTAGAGGCGAAGGGGATGGGAGTTATGGGAAGAACTTTATGAGCAGCACAGGGAGGGGGCAACATTTGGGATGTAAATAAATAAAACAGTTAATTTATATATAAAACAAAACAAAACAAAAAACTGCTCAACAAGAGAGATGCCATGCCTGGTAGTGGAAACCTAACTAACTACTCAGGGGTAGTGAAGTCATGGTTGTTTGAGGAGAATCTACACCCACCAGTTTAGAAAAACAGCACAATCTCTAAAAGCAATCTATAAACATTTGTTCTTATACCCACAAATTAATGTAGTCTTCACCCCTAATTAAGGAATCTCCTCTTTACAAGAGATGGAGATGCTACAGAACCAAAACCAATTAAAATGCAAAGATGTGGAGCCCAATCCTAATGGTTATATCTATAAAATCCCTCCTGCACCCAAGGCCCAGAGAGCATTGAGGAAGAGGGAGAAGAACGATTTCTAAGAGCCAGAGGATCAGGGAGTTTTCTGAGAGATTGTGTGTCTTAGTATCAACAGAAGTTACACCCATAAAAATATCATAAAAGTTATATATATATATATATATATATATATATATATATATTATATATATATATGAAATAACAATTCTTGAAAAAATTTTTGAATTTGAAGAAGAGCCCGGGGAGGGATTTATGGGAAGGTTTGAAGGGAGGAGTGGGAAGGGAGAAATGTAATTAAATTATCATATCAAAAATAAAAATTTACAGGTTATTTTTGTTTGTCTCCAAGAATGAATAGGCAGTGCTATGGCTTTTTTTTCCATAGTTGTAAGAGTTTCTATTTTAATATTTTGAACTGTCATCAGGAAATAGCCACCACACAACTGAATGTATATATTTAAAGATGTGTGCCCTGGGGGAGTTCTGGCTGTAGATACAAATTTAGATGTTGTCAGTACATAGTAATTCTTCATATTCTGGAACATTGTGTCAAATAAGAGGAGAAGGGGGCTAACAAAAGCATTGTGGGAAACTCCAGTATTTTCTGAGAGCAAAGTTGTATCTGAGAGAAAAGAAGCAACCAGGAAATTATGAGAAAGAGCATGGTAACTGAAGTGAGAGTTTCCATAAGGATTGGGTAATCAACAGGACCAAATATTTCCAGGAAAGTGGGATGAATCAAGACAGAAATGTACCTTTGGCTATGGCCACACAGAGGCCAATGGTGGCCCCAGCATAGATGTTTCAGTAGAATAATAAGATTTTTTTCATATTGTGCTGGCCAGAGCACTGTTGTATAGTGTGGCCTAGAGATATAGGACACTTATATCACTCAGTAGCTCAAAACATTGATCAATAAAACACATGAGCTGACTGTTGTATATTCTTTTTCAATTTTCCTTGCTAACTACTCTGAGATGCAACTCATGTTTATACCACTTCTTTGAAAATTTTTCTCAGAAGATCAAGTGTGTTACCAACGGATTTTTATATTGACTCATATTCATATTTCCCTTTCCCCTCTTTCCTGTTTCCTTGGGATGGCATACCCAATGTTTTAGGTTAAATCATATGTATGCCGAGCATTTGACCTTTGGTGCTTTAATGTGTTTCAACAGAATAGAACAGTAGCATATAACCCGTTTCTCTGTTTTCTGAGGAACTTGAGATTAAAGAAACATTTAATTGTCTTATTGAGGTAAGATGTATACCGATCTACTGAATCCGAATGGTTGTTAATAGTTATCATTTACTAAGCCTGAGTTTTCATAGAACATGTCATTTTTTCATATAAAATCTTATTAAACATATAATGCATGTAATATTTCCTTTTTGCTTATGAGGAAAATAACATGAAGAGGGTTAAATAATTTGCTAACTATCAAATCATTAGGACCAAATTCAAACCTAGATTGGTTTTCTAAGCCTATTTATAGTACCATGTTGTGTTGCCTAAGAAACATAATAAGGCAGTTAAATGAAGACTTAAAATGATTGACTAGAGGTAACAAAGGGTTAGTTAAGGTTAAAAACCCATTAATTGTCTGGGTATAAGGTGGCATATGCCTATAGCACCAATACTTGGAAGGTAGTGGTAAGATGATCACCATGAGTTCAAGGCCAGTCTGGACAATTTAGTGAGTTTTAGGACATTATAGGCTACATAGTGTGAGACTTTATTTCAAAATCAACAAAAAGTCAATAACTTATAGTAACTCAAGTTCACACAGTAGTAAAATTTTTTAAATTTACTTTACATCCCAATCTCTGTTCTCCCTCATGGTCCCTCCAGTAATACAATATTCTTCACCTGTGTTTAGCCACTTGAAAGAGAGTTTTGGTAACTGATATGACTCAGCAGTAAGTTATGATATTGATAACTAAGGGAATTGAAAGAAAACTAGAACAGGAGTTGTGTGTATTAGTAATAGTGATTGGTTATCACTCCTGGGCATATACCCAACAGATGCCCCACCATGGTAGAAGGGCACATGCTCCACTATGTTCATAGCAACCATATTTGTGATAGTCAGAAGCTGGAAACAACCTAGATGTCCCACAACAAAAGAATGGATACAGAAAATGTGGTTCCTCTACACAATGGAATACTATTCAGCTATTAAGAATGAGGACATCATGATTTTTTCAGGCAAATGATTGGAACTAGAAAGTATCATCCTGAGTGAGGTATCTCAGACCCAAAAGGCATGCTATGTACTCACTAATAAGTGAATATTAGCCAAAAAATACAGAATACCCAGGACACAGTCCACAAAACTCAAGAAGGTTAACAAGCCAAAGGGCCTAAGTCAGGATGCTTCAATCCCACTTGTGAGGGAGAAGAAAGCAGAGTGCAGAGGAAGGGAGGGTACTAGGTGGGAGAGGGGAGGAGGAGGGGCAGGGGAAAAGGGGAACATGATCAGGTATTGGGAGGGAGACCAGGAGTGAAGCCCCAAGTGCCAGCCTAATGAATGAAAATATGCAACTTCAGAAGGTGGGAGGTGGGGGACCCTCTAGAAAGTACCAGATACCCAGGAGGTGAGACAATCTCAAGACTCAAAGAGAGGCACCTTAGATGAAATGTCCAACAGTGGGGAGAGGGAACTTGTAGAATTCACCTCCAACAGAAAGACAGGGCATCAAAGTGGAGGGATGGAGTTGCCATCCCACAGTCAAAAACTGGGAGCTGGCATTGTTCTTATCTAAAAGAACTGCAGGGACAAAAATGGAGAAGAGACTGAGGAAAAGGAGGTCCAGTGACCAGCCCAAATTGGGATCTACCTCAAGGGGAGGCTCCAAGGACTGACACTATTACTGATGCTGTGGTGTACTTAAAGACAGGAGCCTAGCATGGCTGACCTCTGAGAGGGCCAACAAGCAGCTAACAGACAGATACAGATACTTATACCCAACCAAATGTTTGAAGTCACAGACTCCTGTGGTTGAATTAGGGAAAGGCTGGAAGAAGCTAAGGAGGAGGGCAACACCATAAGAAGACTATCAGTCACAACCAACCAGACCCCAGAGATCTCTCAGACACTGAGTCACCAAACAGGGAGCTTACACTAGCTGATCCAAGGCCAGAGACACATACACAGCAGAGGACTGCTTGGTCTGGCCTCAGTGAGAGAAGACACACCTTAACCCTTGAGAGACTTGAGGCCCCAGGGAATGGTGGGGCCTGGTAGGTGTGTTTGGGGGGTGGGGTGGGAATGTGGGAACATTCTCTTAGAGACAGAGGAGAGGAGTAGGATGAGGAACTATTGGAGGGCAGAATGGGAGAGGGATAATGACTGTAAAAATGATTAAAGATAATAAAAAAGAAATGAAAAAAAAAAGAATGATTGGTTATGATGTGTGGAAGGAGTATAAGACAGTGAGGTTTCTGGTGGAAGTTAACTGCTCATTAAGACCAAGAGCAGATTTATTGGGAAAAAAGGTTGGACAGTCCTTAGTATAGAAATTCAAGCTATAATGGGATTTTATCTGAAGAAAACACACACACACACACACAGAGAGAGAGAGAGAGAGAGAGAGAGAGAGAGAGAGAGAGAGAGAGAGAGAGGAGGAGAGAGAGAGAGAGAGAAGAGAAGAGAGAGAGAGAGAGAGAGAGAGAGAGAGAGAGAGAGAGAGAGAGAGAGAGAGATTATTATCTGTTGAAGTGGAGTGGAGATTAAAGTAATTGGAATTGAAGATGTGGAAATTCTGTGGAGAGATGGTTGTAAATCCATAAGAATTATGGATTTGCCAATTATCCAGAATTCTGATGAGGGTAGAGGTGATTGTCACCCATGTGTTTGTAGTAGTTATTTTTATTGTTGTTGTGACGAAGTATAGAAAGATGTGTTAAAGACTGAAGGAGTGCTTGGCTCACAATTTGAGGGGATATAGATTATTTAAAAGGGGAAGATGTGATAGCAGAAGCATGAGGCAGCTGGTCCCATTGTCCCCACATCCGGGAAGCAGAGCTATGAATGATGGCACTCAGTTCACACTCTGCTTTTTATTTTCTTGGTAAATCCAGACTATGGAATAGTGCCATCCATAGTTAAAGAAGATACATATTTCCAACCCCAGTTGACCTAATTTAGAAACTCAATCCAGAAACTCCCTTATTGACATACCCAGACATCCTGCCAAGATGATCATCAGTATTAACCATCATAATATTGGAGTTTTCAATAAAGATAGATGGACAGGGGATTATATTGACAGGGAATAGGGTAGGTCAAATATGGTATATAGTTAGTTTGATTAAAAACAGAAGGGTTATTTTATTCTATGAAAATTTCATGCTGTCTCCAATGTGTCTTGATCATATCTATCTCTCTGTACTTCTCCCAATTCTTCCAGGAACACTCATTCTATTCTATCTACCTCCCAACTTAATGCCCTCCATTTATACATACATACATACATACATACATACATACATACATACATATGTATGATTGTCTGTCTGTCTGTCTATCATCTATCTCACTGAGTCTAATTATCACAGTTGTAGAGGTTACTGCACAAGATAAAGCCAGTTAAAAATTGCATCATGGAGTGGTGAGGGCTCCTATGACTCCAGCCCTAGCTGAGGTGCTTCAACAGTTGAGGGCTACTTAGGGTAGAAGAGTCACAGTCCCTTAGGATTGTGTTCAATGGTAGGTTTCCCATGCAGTGTAGCACTAATTGAATTCACATGTCATGTTTATGAAAATGAAAGATTACTAGTTTAGAGTGAAGACTGGCAAAATACCTATAGATAAAATCTGGTCTTCTTGCCTGTTTCCGTCAATACATTTGTATTGGAGCATAACCATGTCTATTAGTTTAAGCTTAGTTCACAAAGTCTGAAGTATGTGTTATCCATTAGCTTAAAGAAAAATAATCCTTCTACCACTAGAGAGTAGTGGTAGTGTTAAGAAGAGTGATAAAAATTTTCTCTAACTACCTGGTGACCTAGAATGCAGGCTGCACAAGTAAGAAGAGCCTTGAGATGGCTATGTAAAATGTGGAGTTGTAAAATATAAATAAGAAATAAATATATAAATATATAGATATAAATACAAATATAAATATAGAAATAAAATGTAGAGTTGTAAAAATGTAAAATATAGAAAGCCAAATTCTAGTCAACAGGAGCAGAAAGAATGAGCATAAAAGGAAGAAGTGGGAAAAAGAAGGGGAGTAAATTTGTATTATGGAGTGAGTTCCAGAAATTACAGTGAAATCGTTGGGAGTCGGGGGAGGAGGGAGCAGCAAGATAGAAAAGGGGGCTAGAGAAGAATGGCATTGAGAAAATTGCTGAATTGTTGCTGTCTAGCCAGTTTACAGTTTGGGCGGCACCCAAGGATCACAGACATAAAAAGAGAAGGAGGTATTCACCCAAGCTTCCCATTTGGCTCAGGATGAGCTACACTCACATTTAGCTCAACAAGGAATTAAAAATGCAAAAGACAAGATACCAAGGTAGATGGCTCCCTGGGTATCCTGAGACCTATTTACTCTCCTCTTTTGAAAGTCTGAGAAAAATATTATCTGTTAATTCTGGGATGTAGAATACACTTTTGTTTTCTACTTATTCATGGATTTTACTTTTTCATTAGAGTCACAAAATCAATTTTCTTTTTGTCCTTTAGCTGAATAGTTTGCACACTGAAAACCTTAGTTTGAAGGTAGTACATTTCACACACACACAGAGAGAGAGAGAGAGAGAGAGAGACAGAGAGAGAGAGACAGAGAGAGAGAGAGAGAGAGAGAGAGAGAGAGAGAGAGAGAGAGAGAAGGAGAAATAGAGAAAGAGAGGGGGAAGACAGAGAGACACACAGAGAGAATGAGAGAGACAGAGACAGACAGAGAGACAGAGACAGACAGAGAAGGAGGAGGGGAGTGGAAGAAGGAGAGAGGTAGACTAAATATTTTAGAAATTAGTGTTTTAGAAAAAAAAATCTGATTTCTGTTATGTTAACATTAGAGGATATTTAGGAAACTGTCACCTCCATGGTTTTAAATTTTTAAAGTGTGAAGGTGCTGCGATCCTGTGGATATTGGAAGAGGATATGACAAAGCTAGATGGTAAACAGTCACAAACCTTAAGATAGAAAACTTTCTACTGAAACTCACAAAGAGAATCATTTCAGAGGGAAGAGCACAGGGGCAGTAAATCAGAATTACAAATTCATGAACGACACAGAAGAATATCTATCTATCTATCTATCTATCTATCTATCTATCTATCTATCTATCTATCTATCTGCCTACCTACCTACCTATCTAAACATGGGTTTTATATTGCCTGTGGCTAGTTGTGGGAAGTATATGGACAGAATTCTGACTTTGGACCATTTATTTTGAGAAACCGTATAACAATTGAGCGGTAGAGAGGTGATGGAGGTATAGTGTAGAAGCTGGGCTAGTTTGCTTTAGGTACTGAATGACAGTAATTAACTGTGTGTCCTTAAGAAAATTATTTCCTCAAAGTACCAGCTTTTCATCTGTAAAATGTAATTGGTAATAGTACCTAAATCATAGGGTATGCATTAAATTAGTATGTATGCATATGCATCTATACCTCACATGGGATGTACTTTTGTATAAGTAAATACTCTGTGTTAGTTATTATGATGTTAGGTACCAAGTAAAAAATATTGTTTATTTGTTTTATTATTATGTACCTTTCTTTCTGCCTCCTCCCTCCGTCCCTCCTGTAGGAGGAGCTAAGGTGGGAGGAGTTAGGAGAGGACGAGGAAAAGGAAGAGGAGGAGTTAGGAGAGGAAGAGATAAAAGGAAGAGGAAGAGCGAGGGAGAGCAGAGATGTAGGAGCCATGGAGATGATGTTCACGTGTCTGTAGCAGTCAAGGTAGTTGGTATACCTAGGTCGAGTATTGTGTTACACTTCTGATTATATGGGTATCTTGTTACTGATCATTGCCAAATATATAAGCTTTGATTAATCTATAAGAATTAGAGTCTCATTCTCTTAGTGGGCCCGCATGGATGGCGGAATGGTCTGGGCAATGCCCTGCTTTGCCGAGAGAGCGTGGAAGATTGGCAGAGCCATCTCTCACGCTGGCATCTAGTGGGTGGCAGGGCTGGTGTTTCTAGCGGCCAGTTCTAGCTGCAGCGTGCACGTGGCCTCCAGCCGAGGAACACGGCGGCTGTGCTAGGCAGAGTGGCTGCAGCCTAGATAGTCGGCCTGAGCCAGAGGCCTTTTAAAATACTTACTACAATACCCTCCCTTCCTCCCTCCCTCCCTCCCTCCCTCCTTCCTTCCTTCCTTCCTTTGTTTTGTTTGCTTTTGTGATAGGATTTAACTGTCAGACCTGGAACACACTGTAGACCAGGCTAGTCTTGAACTCAGAGGGATCTGCTGGATTCTGCACAAGCTGTGATTAAAATAATGAACCATAATTTCCAGCTATATATAATTTTTTATCAAGTGCCAAGTTCAATAACCCCAACTGAGAGATTTTGTGTAATAGTTTAGCTTTATTCTTTTGCCATTGTGAGCATATTGTGGAAGAAGAAGTGTGACCTGTTGGAGGATATACTTTGCATCATAAAATGCTTTTCTAGTCTTTAAAATGATTCTTCTAAAACTTCTGTTGCTGTACAAAGGGAGTGGTAGAGAGGTGGGGAGAGACAGTATTCTAAGAGAGTACTGGTATTTCCCTTGGTGCACTTTAAAACATTACCACAAGGCGGTGCTCTTTCCTTACTCTAGAATCTAGTGAAAGCAGATTAAACTCTATAGCTTCTTCGTAGACTAGAAGTGCCATTTTAAAAAAAAATAAATCTGTAAAAAGATTCTACTTTAACTATTTTACAATAGACAACTGCTTCTAGAAAACATAAAATACATAACTGAGAATTTTATATTTAAATCAGAAACATTAGAATTTTGAAAAATTATACAATCTAAAATTAGTTGATTACATTAATTGTTTGTATGTATGTATATACACACATACATAAATGCGCACACACACACACATCCCAAAACCTCTTAAAGGGCTATAATTGATGCCTGAGTATTATTGTCCTCTGTGGATTAAAGAGCTCCTCCAGGTCAGATGTTAAAAGCATATGTCTGCTCTAGACGCCTAACATGAGTGTAGCTGGGATGGTGTTGATGAGTGCAGTAATTCACCTGTGGCTAGCATACAATGAGAAAGAAAAGTTCAGATCATTTCACTCTGTTCGTGAGTGAATTTCAGAACCCCTGCACTATTGGGTTAAATAAAATTGTAGGGGTCATAAAAGGCTGGCACAACATGGAAGAGTGGTATTCTTCAGGGCTCCTTAAGAAAACCAGAAGAAGGCATCATTTGGGTGGCAGAAATGGATAGCTTTCCTCATTTTGATGTTATTCTCAATTGATTGATCTTTTCTTTCTTTAGTTTTAGCAGTGACCGTTTGACATTTTTATTTTAAATAAAGTAATCTCTCTTTTGTTTTAGAAACACAAACAGAATAATCAAAGTGGTTGAGAGCCAAACCTCTGATCTTAAAGATAATCCAAAGTATCACCCAAACTTAAAGACTACCAATGGGTACTGATTGTCATTGGGTTATAGAGTCAAGAGCCCAGGCCCTGGTGAGTAAAACAAGCATACATTATTAATTTAAGGAAAGGAAGCTGATCATGGTGAGTAATGTTGAACAACCCCTCATTGTGAGCAAGGCTCGTCTTCCAGAGGTTAACTATGTGAAATCCATGACAAATTCTGTAATGTGTTAGAGCAGCAGTTCTCAACCTGTGGGTTGTGATTCCAGTCAGAATCAAATGACCCTTTTGCCGGGGTTGCCTAAGACCATTGGAAAACACAGATATTTACATTATGATTCATAACAGTAGCAAAATTACAGTTATAAAGTAGCAAGGAAACTAATTTTATGATTGAGGGTTACCAAAAAATGAGGAACTATATTGAAAGGTCACAGAATTAGGAAGGTTGAGAACCACTGTTAAGAGTCAGATTCTCCTTCTATTCTATTCCGTAACTCCTGAGTTGTGGGTGCCAGGCCAGCATTCAAGGTCTTACTCAGTGGTTGTTGAGGTTGGTCTGTGAGATAGTTTGTATATACTTGCCCCAGGGAGTCGCACTATTAGAAGGAGTGGCACTGTTGGAGTAGATGTGGCCTTGTTGGAATAGGTGTGTTACCTGAATCTGGACTTTAAGACCTTCATCCTAGCTGCCTGGAAGCCAGTATTCTGCTAGCAGCCTTTAGATGAAGATGTAGAACTCTCAGCTCCTCCTGTATCATGCCTGCCGGGATGCTGCCATGCTCCTGCCTTGATGATAATGGACTAAACCTCTGAACCTGTAAACCAGCCCCAATTCAGTGTTGACCTTATAAGCGTTGCCTTGGTAATGGTGTCCATTCATAGCAGTAAAACCCTAACTAAGACAGTCTGTTTCTGAGAAATGGCAATTAGGGTCTTGTAGGGCTAGATAGAGGTTTCTCCCTTTTTTCAGAGTACTCAACAGTTCCCCAAAGGTAATAACAGGGATGTAGATTCATGATCATAATTCCTGCAGTCTTCATATCCTGGCATGAAGTGATGATATAATCATGATAATACCAGTCAAGAGTGTTTTACAGTACTTCTGAGGGGAGGGCTGTGTGCACGTGAGTGGAAACGAATAACTGGTAAGGAATTCCAATGAATATTCATCTGCATTTTACTATACCACACCCAAAGCCTTTCAAATCTTAGTATGTATAAACAAATGTACTTGTAAGGGAAACCTTAGAAGTTTGGCTGTGATACTTTAGATTTGAGAGGCAAAGAAGAGAGAAGGAAAGGGTGAGATAGAGATAGAAGGAGGGGGATAGAGAGATATACAGGCAAGTGAGTACAATCATAGTTGTACTAGGAACTTTCTTTGGATCAACTGAAGAAAGCCACTGGTTCTTGTATTTGTATTCTTATAGTGTGTTGTTCCTAATGGCAAGACAAATTGAGTCTCATATATATGTAAATGAATATATATGTATAATGTGCATATATATGTATATGAATATTTGTATATATACACATGTGTGTATGTAGATATACATATCCACATACATACATATGCATGCACATACATGCATACTCACACGTGTTTATGTGCGTTTGTATGCGCGCGCGCACGCACACACACACACACACACACACACACACACACACACGCATATTTTTTTTCCTCCTGAAGTAACTGCTGGAAAACACTAGACAGGCAGAGGCAAATGGATCTTTGTGAATTTGAGGCCACCCTGTTTTACTCAGTGAGTTCCAGCCGGGAGACAGTGCCTCACAAACCAAGCCAAACAAACTATAAATCTGTTATATTAGCCACTTTCTTATCTTGTTTGTTTCCCTAATTCTTCTAAAAGTGTTAAGTATTGAATCTTTATCTGATAAAAGAATGGAGAATGATGCTAGATTCATGCTTTTACTCTTCTCATGATAGTGCCTCTGTAGATCCAGTGCTGAAGAAAGATGCTAGGATCTGTGCTTATTTTTTTGTTTATAGATGAGAAATGTCATGTCGTGTAATTGACTTTGTTTTGAAACAGAGACTTTTTTAGGCCAACTTTGTTTCTCTGACCCAGTTTTCCCCTTTTCTGTCACTTGGCTTACTTAAAATATGAAACTGGGAAGGAATCAGTTGGGGCCTCATGATGACTATGTCACTGATTTGGTATGTGATGTTGGCCAAGAGGCTTAGCAGATGAGACACGGAAAAGTTAAATGGGGTTAGAAGAACTGTAAGTGCTGCTTTGGATCATTAAGACATTATTTAAGTCAATATTTGGAAAACAGAGAAAACCTCAAACCAAACCTGAATAAAAATACCCCCCCCTTTTCTATTGTCGTTCTGTTTCTTCCTGCATATTGTCCTTCCTTCATATAGCTACCAATAATGTCCAGAATAGAGAAGGTCTATTTTAAAGATGCCTCTCATCTCTTTTGGTTTGGGTTCCTGAAAATAAAGATGCAACTTTTGGATATGTTTTGGTGTGCTTGGCAAGTGAAAATAGGGAGTTCTACTGGGGAATGGAAATAAATCTGTTTTGAATACTTAGCTCATACAGATGAAGGCTGGATGTGTTGAGGGATATACACCTAAACTCACTGCTGTCCTGGTTTGTGGTATAAACTTGGGCACCTTCTTTTGAGGTAGAAGGGAAATTTTGGTTACTATCCTCGGATAGGCTTTGATCTTGTGATTCCCTGCCTAAGTTTCCTGAGCATCTGAGATTACGAGCCTGTGCTACCAGCCTTAGGCTAGGAATGGGAAACTATATAGAAAATAGTTTTGAGGGTATAAATGGTAAGTTTGATTTTGGGCTTGGGAATATGAAGCACTTGCATGTCACAGAGAGCTGTAGAAGACTCTGATATACAGACAGGTAGTGGGACTGAATTCAAACAGGAAACTTTCTCAGCTTCTACTCATTCCACTGATGTCCAATATAAATAAAATCCATATTTTTAAACCCATGGAGTCCAGTTTGTGTTGCCTATATATTCATAGGGTTGCAATCAACCTACCAAGGGCCACACTCTTAAGGAAAACTGACTCTAACTGACTCTTCACTCCCTAGATAAGCCATCAACTGCCAATAGCTCCTCAGCTAGGGATGAGGACTCATGAGTCCCTCTTTACTCCATGTTGAGATGCCAACAGGCTTCATCTTGTGCAGATCTTACACAGTCAACCACAGAGAGTATGAGTTTATGAGTCCATTGATACTGCTCTGTCTGAAAGACACTGTTTAACTTTAGTCTTCTGTAACTTCTGGCTCATACAATATTCCACCTCCTTTTCCATGATAGTCCATGAACCTTGGGAAGGTGTATGTTATAGGTGTCTCATTTATGACCTGAGTACTCCACAGTCACTTATTCTCTCCACTTTGATCATTTGTGGATTTCTGACACCATCCACTGCACAAAAGAGGTGTTTCTCATGAAGTCTGAGAGTACTAATCTAGGGGCAGAGAGATGTTAATTCTGAGAACAGTTTAATAATATTTAGCAAAATAATAGTTGTAGGTTCACCCTGCAGGACCTGTGAGCTCCTCTGTCATGGGTTTTTGGCCAGATTACATTATCTGAAATATGTTTACTTCCATGGAGTGGCCTGATATCCAATCAGAAAACATTTGATTTACCTCTATAATATTTGTGCCACTATTGTATCCGTGGGCATATCTTGATAGCATTATAACTTATGCTTTACTAGATAGAATTGGATTTTTATATGTTGACATTCAGGAATCTGATGTGAATCCTCTTCAATTTTCTCACCGTGGATTTTGATATTCTCTGCTTTACTTAGGCTGATATGTTTCTCAGTTCTACTGTGTCCCACAATTTTCTCTCTTATGCTTTTACACATGTTTAGGATCATCATCAACCATATGGATACTTAGTGCAAAGCAGAAAAAGATGTTTCTCACTCAAAAAAGTTTTTTACACTGTCAGAAATTTGTTTAAACATATGAGTTATTGTAGAAATCATTCTCTTGCCATCTACTAGAAAACTTTTAAAAACTGTGTGCATGGTTTATATGAGTGGAGTGTGTGTGTACATTCCCACATACATGTACGGAGTATTATTAGAGGAGAATTTGGGTGCTTTCCTTTAATGCTTTCCATTTAATTTAATTGCAAGGTCTCTTATTGAACCTAGAGTCAGGCTGGAAGTTAGTCCCCACCCACCCACCTACTCCCACCTCACCCTTCTAGAATCCCCCTTCTTTGAGGCATCAAGACTCCACAGGAATAAGTGAATCCTCTCCCACTGAGGTCAGACAAGGCAGTCTGCTGCAACATATGTATCAGGGGCCAGGGATCAGCCCATCTCTGCTGTTTGATTGGTGGCTTAGTCCCTGGGAACTCTAAGAGGTTCAGTTAGTTGATATTGTTGTTCTTCCTATGGGGTTGCAATCCTCTTCAGCTCCTTCAATCCTTCCCTAATTCTTCCATAGGGGTTCCTGAGCTCTGTCCAATGGTTGGCTGTAAGTATTTGCATCTGTTTCAGTCAGCTGCTGGTAAAACCTCTCAGGGGACAGCCATGCTATGCTCCTGTCTGACAGCACAACATGGTATCAGAAATAGTGTTGGGGTTTGGTGCCTGTTCATGGGATAAATTCAAAGTTGGAGCAGTCTTGGATGGCCTTTCCTTCAGTCTCTGCTCCATTTTTGTCCCTATATTTCCTTTAGACAGCAACAAATCTGGGTTAAAAATTGATATGGGTGGGTGGCCCCAATCCTCAACTAGAGGCCATGTCTATCTAATGGAGGTGGTCTCTTCAGAGTCCATCTCCCCACTGTTTCTAGAGTGGTTGTAAGAGTTTGCAATCCCAGAAGCAATGGAGGAGTGTTCCTCTTTCTCCACATCCTCACCAGCATCTGCAGTCACCCGAGTTTATGATCTTAGCCATTCTGATTGGTATAAGATGGAATCTCAGGGTCAATTTGATTTGCATCTCTCTGATGACTAAAGATGTTGGACATTTCTTTAGGTGCTTTTCAGTCATTCAAGATTCCCAGGTGAGACTGTTTAGCTCTCTAGCCCATCTTCAACAGGGTTATTTGTTTTTCTGGAGTCTAACATCTTGAATTCTTTATATATTTTGGATATTAGCCCTCTCTCAGATGAAGGATTGGTAAAAATCATTTCCCAATCTGTATGTTGCTGTTTTGTCCTATTGACAGTGTCCTTTACCTTACAGAAGCTTTTCAGTTTTATGAGGTCCCATTTGTCAACTGTTAATCTTAGAGCCTGAGCCATTGGGGTTCTGTTAGGGAAAATTTCCCCTGTGATATATATATATATATATATATATATATATATATATACATACACACACTTTTATAATAATAGTGTTATAGTGTTTCCATATATCTCATTTTACCCACAATAACTTGGCTTTATGCCTGCTATTCTAACATCAGCAATTGTTAGTTTTCACACTTAAAAGATCTCACTTTGTTTGGGATGTAGCTCTGTATTGGCCTACTTACTTAACTTGCACAGAGCCCAGAGCTCTACAGAAAACAATAGAAAGAAAAGAAAAATAGTAAATGACCCAAGTATCATGAATATGTTATATGGTCACTCTATATAGCATTTATTCAAGTCAGTAATTACATAGGTGACTGAATGAGAAGGATTAAAGACCACTGAGTACATGAGATTCCCCCAAATTTTTAGTTTTCAACTTAGAATGGCAAAAGTTTTCAAAAGAAAAGGTGAGTGTATTCACCAAAACAGAGGCTTGAAAAGACACACACTATGGACAATGCAAGCAGCTCAGGTACAGACAAGGATGAACTAATCAGGGAGATAGATCCAAAACAGTCACCAAGGAAAGAGAAAAAACAAGGTAACAACATGGCATCCAGGAAATGTTAAGTGACAAAATGGTCTATAGTAGGCAAAGTGTAGTGAGGTCAAGAAACAGGAGTTCTGAGACAATGGCAGTGAATCTGCTCATTATGAGATCCTTGCTGACTGTAATGACAGCAGCTTCAATAGCTTGTCATAGACTGGAGGCTAAAAGCTAGGCTGCAAGGGGTTAGGAGGTGAGTTAATGCTAAGAAGCAAGGCAGGGAGATATTTGGCTTGTACAAGGGGTTGGTAGGAGAGTTAATGCTTAGCAACTAGGCAGGGAGAAAATGGGCTTGTGCAAGGTAGGTAAGAAATTTGGTGATGTTTGGACCAAAGCCAGAGAGACCTGAATGTCGACTACAGAAAAAGAGGGATTAAAAATAACTGATGGAACAATTTCTCTCAAGAAGAGAGTTCTAGGGTAGGACTGAGTGTCCAAATAGAGGAGGCAGCCTTGGCAAGGAAATGTGGCTTTCTTTGAGACAGAAGAGTTCTGGTAGAAAACAGGCAAAAGCATTATGTGTTTTGAAGAAAGAAGTGAAACAAGATGGGGGCGGGGATGCTGCATGGCCAGAGTTTCTGTGGTGAAGTAGGTGGTGAGGTCATCTGTGAGAAGGAGGACAGCTGGGGCAGGACTAGGGGCTTGAGAACAGTGGTAACAGTTTGGATTTAGAACAACTGTTCTAAGAGATTCCCGAGGGAATCCACAAGAGGCCTGCCAAGCTGCAGTGCAAGCCCAGCTGAGGTTTAGCTTCCCATACAGCATGAGATAGTTATTTCCACAGACTCCATAGAAAAATGTGTTTCCCAAACTTAGCATCAAAATATGTTTTTCTTCCACTAGGAAGAGAATCAAGGCAAGCAAATACATCTCTCTCTTGCAAACGATTGTGGCTGCTCGGTCACCCATAAGCCTTAGAATATCCTTTGAAAGGAATGCTTCATACTAATTGTTTGTGGGAGGTTGAGAACATGGGCCTAAAACCAAGGATCTTCTGTTTTCAGAGCTACTCAGGGACAAACCTTGAGCTGCTATGCATAGTTCAGAGGAAAAGCAAACACTGACATTTCTGTAAGACAGCGTGTAAAGTTGCAAATAACCTCTGAGATAAAACCTGATTTAGCCAAGCAAAACCTTTAAGCTTACAAGCGGCCTGTTAAATCCATCAAAGACCAAATGTCAGGTGTTGCCCTTTAGAGTCCAAGTAAATGACCACAGTACTGGGGGCTTAAAAGAGAAGAATTAAAATCTCCCACAGACAGCCAATCTTTCCAAATGCTGTTTAATCATATATTCATAATTATCACAGTGTTCTTTGAGGACAATAACATTTGGATGTAACTGCCTGGCTCAAGCATTAAACATTATGTTTTTGAAAATAGAGTTCACTTCCTTTGTTTCAGTGGGGATTCAGAGTGGCATTGATCCAACAGCACAGCTGCCCTAGTACATATACAAGTGACTCTCATTCTTTTGATCTACCTCTTTCAAGAAGGAAGACACACACATGTGCTTAAATAAGGACATTTTCATGGGTTTGTGTTGTTTGTCTTTTCCAGTGGCACACATCTGAAGGTGAGCAGTAAAGCAGAATCTAAAGGCATACATGCAGAAGGTACCGCAAGCAGTTTCACTTAGATGTCTTTGAATGGTGGGTTTTTTTTTTTCTGTTGTTGTTTACATAGTTAAAGGAGGATTTATTAAGCATCACACAAATTAAATCATGAGTAGTCATCTCCTTTGGAAGTAATTAATTTGCATATGTACTGTTTTCTTTCACCTCAATTGGACCATTTCAGAAGCATTATAGAAGCAGGAGGAAAGCATATTATTTGGGAACCTCATTTCTTAATCTCAAAGGGGAATGAGTGTAGCTCCTGCTCTTGAGCTTGTTTCATACAATTCTACTTAGCAGATATAGGCATAGGAATCACCCTTCTCTCCTGCAGAGACAGACAAATCTATATGTTCTAATATTAAGAATTATTCCTATTACTACCAAGCATGTATTAGGTGCCAAGGGTACTTAAATGCTCTTTCTGGGAGATTTGATCTTCACACTAGCTCTGTGCTGAATTTTGGTGTGCTTTTTTTTGTTTGGAATTTATATGAGATACTTGAGGATCATAGAGTTTGTTAAGGGACTTCCTATGATTTCATCATTTAGTGTTAGGACCTAAATCCAGGTTTTCTAATTGCTGTTCTAAAGTTAATATTTTCAGCAGTCAACTGGAGGAATACGTTTGAAGTTTTGGCTTCTCTCAAACTAGACTCTGAAGGACTGCTTCACACTTTGGGGCTGGTTAGTGAGGAAATAGATCACTTCTCTTAACAATGAAATATTCACTTTTCCTTCCTGTATCTAGTTCTCTTCTCATTTTCTAAATGTTCACTGACAGATTTGTCTTTCCTTAACTATTAATTCTTCATTTCTGAGTTCTCAGAGAGGTACAAAAGGACACGTTTATAGTCTAAAATACTCAAAGCAGTTTACTCAAATAGCCTGTAAATTCTGAAAGAGTTCTGATTTAACCAGCTAGTAATTATAGACTTAGCTATGCCCTGGGCTTAATAGCAGCTGCTGAAGCATAACTTCCTACCACATAAGCCTGATCAAAGATAATTAGAGGAGAGTACAGGTGGCAAGTATGTACCCTGGGTGAAGAATTATAGCTACCTTCAACCACATAGTACCCAGAAAAATTATAGGCTAGTGTGCTCTGGGACCAGCCTTTCAAGGGCCTCACTTTCCCCCCTAACCTCTGGCTGCTGAATAATCCTGCCTCCCTTTTTTTGAGAATCATCTGGTCAACATAATTCCCATCTTCTAAATTATAGATCCACCATTATCTGTATAGTAGAGTGATTAGGGTAATCCAATAGGCAGAGATGGAAAAGATATATAATCTTATTTTCCTACCAACTTGGTCTGTACTCACAGTGACCTACAGAGTATTTTTAGCACATGCTGCATTGTATGTGGCCCCCTGGCTATTTGTACTGGTGCAGAAGGTATATCCATATGATTGTTCATTATATGCTCTTACACTATGGTATTTGCCCATGCAAGCTATTATGCTTCCAGATATCTGCAACCATTTAGTAGCATAACGTCCTAATAGTTTTTCGCTGGAATGTGAACCAAATTCAATCCTGTTGAAGAGGGAAAAAAGCTTTGCTGAAGGCATGAATTTCGATACCAGTTCCATGAGTTCCCTAAGCCTACAAGTGATTGGCATGCATAGGCCTTCAGAGGATGTGAGACCAAGAATAATAAACTAGCCTAGTTCCCAGAGTCACATTACTACCTGCAATTTGTAGAAAATTAACAAATGTAGAGCCAAGTCACATAAACAAAAGACAGACTTGGAAGACTCTCTGTGGAAAGAAAGCCAGTCATACTTCTGAAGCACGCATCAGGTTGTGAAGCTATTGAAATAGACATCAAGTACTCGAAATCTCTTCCATCTGATTTCTCATTCCTCCACTATTGACTGTTTTATTTTTATTTTCTTCCATTGTGATACATTAGATGAAAAGGACAATCCTAGTTGAACTCTATCCCATTCACTACCCGTGTATTTCAACCCCATTCCATTTACTACTCATGTATTTCAACCTGATCCCATTGGCTGCCTATGTACTTCAACCCGATCCCATTTGCTACCTATTTTATGCTAATTTATACTGACATAAAACCAGACAAAATGCAAGGACTAAAAAGGCCACTTCATTTAATAATCACAATTTCCTTAAAACAAAATTGTCTGGCTTTGGATTCTCACAAATATTGAGACAACACAAATACTAGTTAATGCATGCATCCTAATTATGATTTAGTATTCACAATTAAAGGAAACATTAGGAGTTCAGGTCTTTTTCCTGTACACATAAAAGAGAATGTAACAATATGTGCTTGAAAATAATTATGAGAAAAATTTTTTTCCTTTTATCAGATTATGTGCTGAAGTGAAGAATTATTATTTGATGCATATATATCAGTTATATTTATTTTGTAAGAACCAATGCTCACATAGAAAACTGTCATGTAACCACAGTTGCCTCTATTCCTAGATAAGATCTGTATTTCTTGGACAGATAGAGTATCTCTTTATAAAAAAAAAAAAGAAAGAAAGAAAAACAACAACAACTAACATTGAGTTTAAATAATATATGTATTCAACATTTTTAACGTTTTTATTTTATCTTTGTGGATGGGTGGTGAGGCACACAGCACACATGTGGAAGGCAGAGCACAACTTGTGGATATTGATTCTCTCTATATACCATGTGGTTCTGAGGCTCAAATCATGTCACAAGGCTTTACAAACTTGAGTCATCTCACTGGCTCTAATTTATATCTATATGTAGAGAGAAGGAGGGAGGAGAGGGAGGGAAAAAGAATGAGGTAAGACAGAACTAGCAAGGTCAAAGCAGATTTAAAAATCCCCAGTAAATCTCATAATTGAGAAAGATAGGCTTTTGGATCAACACCCGGCTAGATTATCTGTCATGGAACACATGACCACAATTCCCCACTAAGAGAACCATGACAACTTCTCATGTAGCATAAAAACCTAGAGTTGTCCATGCTAATGAGGTATGTAGATAGGCCCAGAGTGTTTAGCCAATTAGCTTCTCTTCCTGGACACCTCTTCCTGCAAAAGTTACTTAATCTCTGGTTCACCCTGAGTAAGACATGTGTAGGGTTGTGGGTCCTGCCTTTACTCTGCCACAGGGCTCCGACGCTTGGGAAGGCAGTATGTGGGGAGTTTGACTGCACTTACCCTACACTGCTGAGCAGGTGTTGGGTCATAGGGAAGCTCCAACACCACTCAGGGGGTGGGAAACCACAGTCTGAGGCACAGGACAGCCAGAGCTGGTTTGCGGGGGTCTGCCAGCCTGTGAAGGGACCAGGGCCATGGACATCCAGGTACTGCTGGAAGTTGCAGAAGAGCTGAGAACAGAATCTGGGCCAGTGGGCTAGATGTAACCCTTGGCTGGAGCCAGGGTTGGGGAGGTGGTAAGCGGGGAGCTCCGGGTAGTTCCATGGGGGAGAGTTCTTGCTTGGCGTGGCAGTCTTGATGGCAATCATGGTTGGGAGTGCAGAGAGGCCTTCTACAGGAGATTAGACAGTGGCTCTGTAGGTAAAGGCCATCTCCATGGTTCCTCGTGGCTTATCCTGATGAAAAGAGGCAGTCTATGGTTTTAAGGCATTTATTGTCATGACAAAAAGTAGATATTTAAAACCATACCCCACTTCTCAAGGTGGGCCTGAGATTAAATACCTTTTGCAGAGAGGACTGTCTGAGAAGGAAAGCTAATTAGCAAATAAGCTCTAGGCCTCTAGGTACCTCATTAGAATGGCGTTCTCTCTCTTCAGCCTATGTGACCACAGGTCATGTCCTTTTCCTCATCTCCCTGTGGAGGGTCTTGGGGAGTTGCCCTTACATAACTGATGGTCACAAATCTATGGATGGGGGCTGCGGCTAGTGACAGGGCCTACTGTCCCTTCAGTGTCTCCAGAGTTTCTAGCCTTAGCTCAACCGGGGACCAGGCTATATTTCACGGTCCACTGCCCAACACATGCATTCTCATCATCTTTTAATAAAAGCATTTGGACAAACAAGGACCCTTTCTTTCATCAAGGATCCCCTTGAGGGGGTAGGCCTTTGTTGTAAAGGCCATGCCTAGATCTCCTGTAGAAGGCCTCTCTTCCAGCCCCTCCATACATTTGGTACTCATTCGGAGCTAAGCCAGATTCGGCCTGGTCCTTCACTCAGTGTAGGCCTGCAAACCTCCATTCCCAACTCCTCAAGGTCCCCAGTAGTGTCTGGGTACACAGGAACTTGAGAACCACAGCCTTTGTCCCAGCTCCCACTGTTTTTCACCTGGAGAAACAAGGGCTGGGACTCCTATCTTAGACTGCATCCTGAGTGACACTGGACAGTATTCTGGTTCCCAGCAGCAAGGCAGACATATAGCCCCCTCCCCCACTGAGTGGCATATCAGCAAGGTTCTGACACCCCAGCCTTGAGGCATAAATGCAGACTGAAAGGAGAAGGAGAAGGAGGAGAGGGAGAGAGGGAGAGAAGGAAAGAGGGAGAGAGAGTTACTTTATAGCCATGGCTAGCTTGTAACTTACTATGTAGACCAGGCTTGCCTTGAAGTCACAAAAGTCTGTCTGCTTCTGCCTCTGAAGTGCTGAGATTAAAGGTGTTCACAATCATTCCAAATTTATATTTTTGAAAATATCATTTCTAAGTTAATTTGTTTATATTTTTTATGTATTGTTTCAAATAATAATCTCTATTTGTTTTCATTCTTTTTACTTTTACTTTTAAAAATATCAAAGTGAATAAAAGAAAATAATTTAAGATATTGATGAAATGTTAACACCTTTGTTTTCACTGATGCTTTATTTATAATAGCCAATAGGTAGAAATACCCGTACCCTACACACAAAGAAAAAGTATATATATATATATATATATATATATATATATATATATTATATATATATATATATATATGTATACACACACATACATACAGTGAAATACTTTTCAAAGCCTTAAAGGGAAAGGTGCTACATAGATGGACTTTGAAGACCTTAAAATAAGTGGATTAAGTCTACCACACACAAAAAAAAATCAATGTTGTATGATTCTACTCACCTCAGATATGGTGAAGTCAACAAAGCCGTAGAAACAGAAAGTAGACTGGCAATTGTCAAGGGCAAGTGGAAAGGGCAAATGGATATAGAGTTTCAATTTTGCAAGATGAAAATTCTAGAGATATGTTGCCAAAGAATATGAATATCCATTAACAATTCTGAAATGTGTTTAAAAATGGTTAAGGGTGGATGGCTGGCGAGATGGCTCAGTGGTTAAAGGGCTTGCCATGCAAGTGTGAAGATCAGACTTCAGATGCTTAGAACCCATGCAAATGCAAGTGGGCATGATAGCCTACCTATAAGTCCAGGGGTCAGGAGGCAGATACAGAAGAATCCTGACCTGACAGCATTAGTGGAATCAGTGAGCTCCTGATTCATGGGGAAATTCTGCCTCCATGAATAAAGTGGAATACAGTCAAGGAAAACACCTAATGCCAACCTCTGGCCTACACACACACACACACACACACACACACACACACACATGTACACACACCTGTGCACATGCATACACGTGCTTACACACAGAGAAATAAGCATACATACTATACAAATACATTACACATAGACACATGCAGAAAAGATGTTTATTCTAATTTATTTCTATTGTATATGTGTATAGTGTACAACCTGGTATTTTTATATAACTACAATCAAACAAATTAACATATCATCAACTTACATAATTACTAGTAATGTCATATGAGAAACTTATTCTTACAATTTTATTACAACTAGCAAATTGCCTGTAATAATAGAATATTATTAATTGCAGTCTTCATGTTATGACATTAGAGATCTAGAACTGCTGTTCTAAACTTGATTTCTATATATTCCTGCCTTTTTTGCAGGGCTGGAGAGTCAACCCCAGTTTGCATATGTTAAATGAAGCTAGTGCTCTATCACTAAGCTACATTCTCAGGCTCTATTTTCAGTATAAGATTTCACATATAAGCAAGGTCGTGTATCATTTTACTTCCCATGTTTAGTCTAGTTGACTTAGCATAATGCTAAGTCATCCCCGTTGTTTGAAATAGCATAATGTCCTTCTTTTAAAAGGTCTAGCAATATTTTAATTACTACAATATGTGTAACACAATTTCTTTTGCCACTCATTTCTTGACAAATGCATAGGTTGTTTCTATAAGTTGACCATTGTGAATGTGCTGTGATCACCATAAGAGTCTAGATAGCTTTATGAGGTGCCGTGTTTATTTTCTCTGACTATTCCTAGAAGAGGGTTTGTTGATTTATTTGGTAGTTCATTCTTATTTCCTGATGACTACAATGATTTATGTTTCAAAAGACAAAATATATATGTGTGTGTATGTTTTAACACTTTACATTATATGGGACTAGAAAGATGCTTCAGTGGTTAAGAGTACTGGTTGCTCTTCCAGAGGAGCCACATTCTATTCTCAGCATCTCATGACAGCTTACAACAGTCTTATGCCATTTTCTGGCCTCTGTGGACACCCGGTACACACATGATGCAAAGGAATACATACAGGCAAAACACCCATATACATAAAACATAGTTAAAACTAAATCACAGTTTTATTTATTTTATGTGTACACATGCACACATATGTGCTCCATGGCACATGTTGGAGTCAGAGAAGGCAAGGACCTTTCACCATGTTGGTCAACTTTGACCCACTGAGGCATCTTGCCAGCCCTTATATCTCTGTTTTATTTTAACTCCAAAGGAGAAAAAATGAGAAGATAGTGAACTAGAGTGGGCCTCTACTTCCATATAATGGTATCTAAATAAAGATATGGTTATTTAAAATAATGAAATCTTGTTATTTGCAATAACCTGGATAAATCTAGAGGACATTACATTCAGAGTAATACGTTAAACATTAAAAGACAAATACTGTATGTTCTTACTTATATGTACAGTCTAAAATAGTTGATCTAACAGAAGAACAAAATAAAATAGTGGTTACTTGAGTTTGAGAAAAGTATATGAGTGTGGGTAAAGAGGAATAGAGTTTAAGTTAGATTGGATCAATAGTCTTCTATAACCCAGTAGAGTAGCTATAATTGACAGTAGTTAGTTGGATATTTCAAAAATATCCAGTAGATATTTTAAATGCTTACAACACAAGAAGGAGAAATATCTGGATAGACGCCAATAGCACTGATCTGGTCCATATACATGCATTGAAATATCACACTGTATACTGTAATATATACAACCCTATGTGTCAGATTAAAGAATAAAATAAGGAGCTGGAGGAAATGACTTCATGGTTAAGAGTACTTGCTGCTCTTCCAGAGGACCCAAGGTCAGTTGGTTTCCAGAACCTATATCAAGTGGCTCACAACTTCCTGTAACTCAAGCTCTGGCGGATTCAACAATTCTCACACCTGTAGTCACCTGCACATAGGAAATTCTCTTCAGGAGACAAGTTCTCCTTCTGACTGAAGGCCTTTTTTCCTCCCAGCATGAGATTCTTGGGGACATACCTATTTCATTGGTATCCATTGTTTTTAATAGTCTTATGGTCAGATTGAGAGATACAAGTATTTCTTCAGAATATCTTTTGTTTTTTTTTTTTTTTTCCAGGCTATTTACAACATCTGTCTGTCTCCATTAATAGAAACTACCACTCCATGGAAACCCTAGCAGTCTAGTTTGCAGCGTCAATATGATGGGTATGTATTAAGGCAGAGAATGCGGGCTTTAAGATACCTTAGGAGTGTAGTTTTGCTTTTTGGTTTGTTTGTTTGTTGTTTTCTGTTTTTCAAGACAGAATTTCTCTGTGTTGCACTGACTGTCCTGGAACTCTCTCTGTAGACCAGGATGACCTCAAACTCACAAAGATTTCTCTACTCTGTCTCCCCGCAAAAAAAGCCATGTACCACACACCTGGCACAGTTTCTCTCTCTCTCTCTCTCTCTCTCTTCTCTCTCTCTCTCTCTCTCTCTCTCTCTCTCTCTTTCTCTCTCTAAGCTCCTTTATCAAAAAGTCAAGAGACTGCAAGTTAATAATTTAATGATATAACTCAAAGCTTTGGGAAATAAGGACAAACAGCACTCACAAACCTTAGCTGGGAAGAGATAATAAAAATCAGGGTAAGGCAATTCCTATGCATCCCCATGAGTTTTAGCTGAGTCTGCCTTTCCTCAGAATGGTATAATTATTTATTTTCCTTTGTTTCTTTTTCTCTTGGACACTGACCTGAGCCTAAGTATGCTTAGGCCTGACTTGTCCACCCCAAACACACCATACTGCAGACCTCCATGGTTATTTGCTCTTTTCCTCCTTGGGACATCTTGGAGATTTATCTCTTAACCTGGCCTTGTGCTGTCTTTTCAAAATCTAATTTTCTTTGAACTTTAAAAAAATCAGGACTGAAACTAATGAAATATAGACAACAATAACAAGAATCATTGAAATGAAGAGTTGGGTCTTTGAAAACATTAACAGCATTGACAAAACCTTTAGCCAAA
>JAJTUV010003931.1:0-61765 GCA_021653895.1 Mastomys natalensis | reverse complement strand
CCCTTTACAGTAAGTTGACAGGATGATTTAGAGCAATTCCAGACTTTACTAGTAGAAATGCTTATAGAGCATTTTTTGGATGCCACAACATGGTCTGGTTTGCTTTAAACTACTCTGACAAGACAAAGTGTGTCTCTACATAGCAAATGCCTTAAAGCCAGTCATTAATCCTTCAGAGAAAAATATTCTGTCTCCATCCTGACTGAGAGGTTTTAAAATAATTCTCAGAGGCTACTGGATGTTTTACCCACCTCCACGGGTTTCTATCCCCAGAGTCTTCAGAATTTAGTTGGCTACATGTTTGTCAATATTCTATTGTCACAGTATATATAACATGCCTATGAGAGTCTGCCTTTAGTAGACCATTGACCAATTAAAGATTTATTTATTATGTTAGTGTTCTGCCTGCATGTATGCCGCAGACCAGAAGAGGGTGCCAGATCTCATGATACAAGGTTGTGAGCCACCAGTGGTTGCAAGGAATTGAACTCAAGACCTCTCAAAAGCAGTCGTGCTCTCAACCTCTGAGCCATCTCTCCAGGGCATTTTTTTTATTTTAATTTTTTACTTTGTTTTTGTCTGTGTGTGTGTGTCTGGGCACTGTGTGCATGTAGTGCCCTCAGATGTCAGGAGAGGTGTCTGATCCTCTTGGACTGGAGTTACAATTGTTGAGTTGCCATGTGGAGGCTGGGAATTGAACTTGGGTCCTCCGGAAGAACAACCAGTGTTCTTAACCACTGAGCCATCTTCCCAGCCCAGGTCCTAGTTATTTTTGATTTGATCAATCAATTCATTTGTGTGTGAATGTGCATGTACCTACATGTTAGGCTACACATTATGCTCCTGTGGCCATCAGAGGCCTACCTTGGAGTGAGTTCTTGTATTACCCTTTGTTTGAGATACTGTGTCTCTCACAGGTATTGCTGCCGCCCTGCACCCTCTAGGCTAGCTGCTCCATGAATTTCTGGTGGGGAGGACAGCTATTCTCCTGCCTCTACTCCTGTCTTGCTGTGAGAGTGCTGCACCAGTTCTCACACCTGGCCTTTACTTGGGTTCCAGGAATTCGAACTCAGATTGTCAGGCTTACATGACAGGCAAACCCTTTGACCCACTGACTTGTTTTCAGGCACTCATATCTTCAATGAAGGCTTTTTGCAACAATGAGGCATTCAGCTGAGCCTCTGTGCTGAAGGTTCCACAGGCGTGGTTCTTCCATCTTGAGTGTGGCATGCTGGTAAGGAGAGAGACTGGAAGCCAGAAAATTGTTTTCTTCCTGTTTATAAGTGATTTGACTGGCTCACAATGTTTCCAGCAGAATTATTTCTTAATCCCTAAAGTTCAGTGCTCCCAAGAGTATTTGTACTGAATTCAGCTGGTACATGGCAATTTTACCTAGGATGGGTAAATGTAGTATTACCATGTGTGTTTCTGTGGGTATGGTGTGTGTGTGTGCCATTTAATATGTGGGGTGGGGCAGTCAGGAAACAACTTTATAGAGTCAGTTCTTTCCTTCCATGCCAAAAAAATATCCATTTATGTAAAATAAAAATAAAGGAAACTTTCAAAAATTAAAACAACAAATAATAGAGTATTCAAATAAGGGATTTAGTCAAGGCCAGCCCTTGTATTTTCAACAGTTTGCAAAGTGACTTCTTAGATAGTTGCGATTTGACTTTTCCTTGTAATTTTTTTTTTTTTTTTTTTTTTTTTTTTTTGGTTTTTCAAGACAGGGTTTCCCTGTGTAGTCCTGGCTGCCCTGGAACTCACTCTGTAGACCAGGCTGACCCCTTGTAATTTTTTGAGACAGGGTCTCAGTATATAGCTGTAGCTGTCCTGAAACTTACTCTGTATACCAGACTGGCCTCGAACTCACAGAGCTCTGTCCACCTCAGTCTCTGGAGTGCTGGGGTTAAAGGCGTGTGCCACCAGGTTTCAAAGAAGCCAAAACTTTTAAAAAAGCCATCTGCATAGCTCTAAAACTGAAATAGCTAGCCGGGCGGTGGTGGCGCACACCTTTAATCCCAGCACTTGGGAGGCAGAGGCAGGCGGATTTCTGAGTTCGAGGCCAGCCTGGTCTACAGAGTGAGTTCCAGGACAGCCAGGGCTACACAGAGAAACCCTGTCTCGAAAAAACCAAAAAGAAAAAGAAATAGCTAGATAAAAACCTAATAACACATTTAGAGGCTCTAGACACTAAAACTATTTAGAAGTTGGGAGGACAGGACAAACAGGTAAAGAAATGCAAATATAAATTGGAAAAGTCAAAATAGAAACGGGACAACTGCCTCCAAATGACCCATAGATGTCAAAAACTTGTCAGAATTGTTTTGTAGACAAGTTAAATTTAAATTGAAACGGCAGTCACTACCGTAAGTGAAACAATTTAAAGAATAACAAAGTCTGAGGCATTTTCAATTCCTATTTCTAAGACTTACCAGGGGCTGGAGAAATAGTTCAGTCAGTAAGGTGCAAGCACGAAGGTCTGAGTTCAAAGCCTGCCATCACCTAAGAAGCCAGTTGCTACTGCAACACGTGTCTGTCATCCCAACACTGGGAAGGCAAGGGACAAGCAGGGCTCTTGAACCTGCTGAGCAGCTAGCCTAGCCAAATTGGTGAAGCCCATGTTCAGAGAGACCTTGTCCCTAAAATTGTGAGGGGTGGTGACTGAGAGTAATATTGCATGTCAGCCTCTGGTCTGCACACACACACACATACACACACATACACACCACACACCCCATACACCACACACATACACCACACATATACATACCACACACACATCACACCACACACTACACATGCATAGATACATACCACACACACATACACACACCCACACACATGCACACACCACACACATACACCACACACATACACCACACATACACACACCTCATATACACAGATACCACACACATAAACACACACCACACACGCATACATACATAGCACGCACACATACCACATACATATGTGCATACACAAACACATATGCATGCATACACTATACACATGCAAGCACACAAAGCTTACTATGGAGTTATAATCATGGAAGTTGCTTAGCAATTTGCAGAGGTAGCTACTTAGACCAATAGCCACAGAAACCAATCAGAGCAGTGGGGATGTGGACAACTGATTTTTTACAAAGGTGTGAAAGCAATTCAGTTGAGGAAGACATTGCCTTTTCAACAGGAAGCTGGAGCCTTTGGAAATCAGGGGAAGGAGGGGAGGCAACTTAAACCTCTCATCTCATATAGAAATCAACTCAGAAGGAACAGAGATTTCAATATAAAACACAACTATGGGACATTTACAAGAGAGAAAAGGGGTAGGAGAAAATCTTCAAATTCAGAGCTATAGAAATAATTCATAGAGTTGATGTCAAAAGCACAACCCGTGAAAGGAGAAATACAAATTTCACTTTGTGAAAATCTATTTTTCTCGATGAAAGAGCCTGTGGAGAAGCTAAAGGGCAAGTTTTAACCGGGGAAGGTATTTGCAAAGCCCACATCTGATAAAGAATTCCTATCTAGAACATGGAAAGAATGCTTGAAACTCTACAGTGAAAAATGAAAAACAATTAGAAGAGAGAACTGGACCTTCACCCCAGAAGATCCAGAGGCAGCACAGCTGTGCGAAGGCACTCATCTGTATGAGGTAATGGAGAAGTGGATGATAAAACGCACCCATTGAAATTGCTACGGCCTGCTGGCAAGACCAGATGCTTTCAACCGCAGACTGCTGGAGCCTTCAGGCACTGCTGGGAGGGACACAAAGCCAGGCCACAGCTGCCTCTGACGTAAGCAGATGTCTTAATAATTCCACCTTCAGGTGTTTACCCAGAGCAAGAGCCATCTTAAGTAAAGGGTGAGCCAAATCAGAATCTGCTCCGGAAGGGCCTACAGGCTAAGAAATGCTTCTGACATTTTTTTTAATTGCCTAAGAGAGGAGGAGAGGAAAGGTCAGTGGAGAGAGAACATCACTGACCTACAAGGACAGGGTTTGACTCAAATGTGAACCTCAAAACCATTATGCTGAGGGCAAGAAGCCAGTCTTGGAAGGGGATCACCCATGTGATTCCTCTTTTGTGACAGTCTTAAAACTTCAGTGACAAGAACAGGCCAGTGGTGTTGGTCATGGGTGGATGTGATGCTGTAATGGAGCCGTTCAGTATCCTTACTGTACTGGTAGTAAATATAGTCTAAGATGTGTGTGATTTTACAACAAAGAATCCATTTTACTGCATGATCATTGGGGTGTTTTGGTTTTTGTTGGTTGGTTGGTTGGTTGGTTTTGGCTTCCTTTTTGTGACAAGATCTCAAGTAGCCCAGGGTGGCCTCCCAAAAGGCAAGACTAGTCTTGAACTCCTGATCTTCCTGACTCCTCTTCTGAGTACACACCACCATACCTGGGAGTTTTTATTTTAATTTATCCTGCTTATTTATGTATTTAGGGGGTTGCTTCGGGGGACGCACATACCACAGCATATGGATACAGGCCAGCAGACAAAATTGCAGGGGTCCATTCTCTCCTTCTACCTTTACCTGGATTCTGGGGATCGAACTCAGATCATCGGGATTGGTGGCAAGCTTTTTACTTGCTGAGACATCCTGTCACCTCATCCTGGCAAGTTTTCTAGTAAAATGCTAAAAGGAAATTGTGAACCACTCAAGCCCTTGGTAATGTATAGCCCACTTTAAAGTAGCTCATGGGACTAGGGATGTAACTCAGTGGTAGGATTCTGGCAGAAGGCCTTAGATTTCATCCACTGCATCACAAAAACAAACTCGTGGCTCATGAAATTTGCAATTGCGATGGCAAGGGTAAAGGAGAGCAAAATAAAAGCAAAGATACTCACCGTTCGGGGGTAGAGTTTAGGCTGGCTAATATTCCCTATCAGGCTGCCGTCTGTTACTGCAGAGATGCTACACAAGGAGGAACAGTAAGGTAGTGAGAGGCACAGATATGGAGACAGATGGAGGATCATTAGACAAGCCTCAAATAAAGTCCTTCTGTAATACCATTGCTTCTCGAATGGCATTGCCAACGAAGCCATTTGGAGCCTCACTAAGACTCCAGCATGAGTTAGATCAGACGGTTACAAGTCATTCTCGGGATAAGACATATTTTCAATTCTCAGATCCAATGCCACTTCAGAACAATAAGGCTCAGCATACAGGGGCAGGTGCTGCTGGGAGTTGGGTTTCCCTCTGGTGAGCCCATCACACACACACAGGCCTCAGAAGCTCAGGTACTTATGTTAACAGGGCCCTGTGGTAATGAACATTCTAGCGTTACCTCCAGATGGCGGCGGTGACGAAGAATAACTCTAATCCCTTTTCATCCAATTAAAGACTTCCCAGGCAAGCCTTGCAAACTAATGTGATATTGTTTTTCTTTGTCATCCAAGGACATGGCTCTCTGCCTAGGCTCCCTCGGCCCATTAAAAAAAAATTAGTTTCCTTCTTTTCTTTTTATCTATGTGCGCGCCTGTAGGTGCACTGCATGCATGCAGTGTCCTTAGAGGCCAGAAGAGGGCGTCAGATCCTCTGAAAATGGAATTACATTGCTTGTGAGCTGCCAAGCGGGTACTGGGATCAGAACTCAAGTCTTCTGCAAGAGCAGTAAGTGCTCTTAACTGCTGAGCCATCTCCCCCGGCCCCTCAGAGTCCATTTTTGAACATTAGCTGATGAGAGGCTGCGAATGTAACTCAGCGACTGAGCTTATCCTGTGCAGGGCCTGTTCTATCCCCAACACACATGCGCACACACACACATACATACAAACACACACTACAACTAGTTGATACTGAGGGGAAAAAATTCAAAGTCCATCCTACACTCTGTATGTGTCTCTTAGTTACTTTTTTTTTTTGCCGTGATCAGACACCATGACCAAGGCAACTGATAAAAGAAAACTTTTAATTGGTGGCTTGCTTATAATAAGTTTCAGAGTTGTAGTCCATGACCATCATGGTGAGGAGCATGGCAGCAGGCAGACAGTCATGGCATTGGGGTAGTTACACACATGAAGCAAACAGAGCTAACTAGGATGGCATGGGCTTTTGTTTGTTTTGTTGTTGCTGTTTTGAGAAAGGATCTTGCCACATAGCTCTGGCTATCCTGGAACTCACTATATAGATCAGGCTAATGTGGAACTCAGAGATTCACCTGCCTTTGCCTCCTGAGTGCTGGGATTAAAGGTATGTACCACCACTCCCAGCTAAGCACGGCTTTTGAAATCTCAGAACCCACTCCAGTGACAAACCTCCTCTCACAAGGTCATATACCTCCTAATCATTCCCAATTAGTTCCATCAACTAGTGACCAAATGGGGGCATTGTCATTCGGGCCACCATGGTGTCTGTGTGTGTGTGTGTGTGTGTGTGTGTGTGTGTGTGCAGGAACATGCACACATGTGTGTGAGGGCCATAGGTCAAGAATAGATAGCTTCCTCAAAGTTTCTCCGCACTATTGTTTGAGACAGGGTCTCTCACTGAATTTTGGTGGGGCTCACTGATTTGGCTAGACTGCCTGACCAGCAAGACTCAAGGATCTTCCCATCTCTGCCTCATTTTTCTATCTGAGCTTCTGTAGAGAGATTACAGGCCCGTGTCACCACATTTGGCTTTTATGTCTCTTCTAGAGATGCACCCAGGTGTCATGCTTGCAAAGCAAACATTTTACCTACTGAGTCACCTCTTCCACCCCCATCTTACCATTTTACATTCTTTCCAATGTTTCCGAGTCGCTACAGATATCAAGAGAAGAAAAACGTATTTTCTTTGATATCCACCTTAGCGCAAAGGAGCCTAGTAAATGCAGAAAGATGGAGGAGGAGGTCTCTTAGGCAGCCTCCAGTTTGCCACAAGGAACTTGGTGGTGGTGGAGGATGGGTTGGTGATAAAACATTTGGATGTTTTCCGGAGAGTGTTCCTCACATGGTTAACATTGGCCTAAAATTAAGACTAAGAGGCAAAGCCAGGGCCTTTGATCCCAGCCTGCTTGCTGATTAGGTGCTCCGGGAGCCCTCAGATGCTAATAGTCAGGAGGAAAGAGGATTATCAGTAGGAAATGCCTGTGAGATAAAAAACGAAGAGTTGCAATGCGGGTAGGAGCACAGCCTTGGAAGAACAAGACCTCAGCTTAAAAACAAAAAACAAAAAACAAAAACAACCCAAAACCTAAACTGTAAAGGAATAAAAGAAACTCGGAATAAAACTATGCTAGGAGCTAGGAGTCCATCTCACCCTACTGGACTTCAAGAAGTGAAACAAGAAAACAAGAAAGAGTGTGGGTGAAGGTAGGAAGTGGAGGAACCCTGATTCACTGCTGGTGGGGGTGTACACTAGTACACTAGTGGAACCATTGTAGAAATCACCACAGAGGCACCTAAAAAACTAGTAAAGACAGAACTTATATATGACACCATTGTGCCACTTCTGGGAATCTAATCAGAGCAATGTAAGCCAAAAAAAAAAAAAAAAAAAAAAAAAAGTCTTTTTTTTTTTTTCTGCCCCAGAAAAGGTCCATTGGTACCTTAGAGTTACAGACAATTCCAAGTTGTCATGTGGGTGAGTGGTGGGAACCAAACCCATGTCCTCTGAAAAAGCAGCAAGTGTCTAACCACTGAAACACCCTACCAGCTCCTACAACGGAGTTTTTTTATCAGCATAAAGAAGAATGAAACGATGTCATGTGCAGAAAACTGGACGCATCTAGAGACAGTAATATTAAGCAAAAGGAGCCAGAATTTAAAAAAGGACGATGGTGTTCTTTGTCTCACATGTGAATCCTAGATTTAAAATCACAAAACAACACTTGAAACAAAACTGGGGAGTATTTAGGTCACGGGCAGGATGGGAGGGAGAGCAGAAGAGGCCGAGAGAAGATACGGAGGAGACAGATACAAAGTAGGAATACTCGATTCTGATGAAACCCACTATTGTAGAAATAATACATGAAAACCTTTTTTAAAAATGCTGAGTCACAGTGATGTCAGCAACATGGTGGATTAAGAAGCCGGAGACCATTTTGCCTTTCCCCGGGAAACACAGTGTCCACATCAATGTGTGGGCCAATTCCATTTGTGAGAATGTAGAAACCAGCCAGGTGGCTCCCACCCCCCAGGAGGGACGAGAGCTTCATTGGAAAGTGCTGGCACCTCTCTCTCATAAGCACAGACCCACCCCAGGGAGAGGGAGGTATTTCTCAGTACCCTGGCAGCTCCCTGGGAAGGGAAAGACAGGGCCAGACTGCACTGGATAGCAAACATTCTGACTTTCTGAGGTCAGGGGCTACCTGAGGGACTGGCTTCGGTCTTGCCAGTCTCAAGAGTGCTGACAAGACTCGGCATGCTTCAGATGCCACAGGTCACTTGGAAGGAGAAGGAGCTAGGCAGATTGCAGCTGCTCCGTGGGAACCCTCCCCTAAGCTACCAGAAAGGCCCACAATGCTCTGAGGCTTGTCCTGGGGATAGGGAGGAGGTAGATAAGCAGATGCAGCCAAGAGGTCAACATCAGGGTTTCTTGGGGGCTTCCTGAGGGACTGATTGCTGTGGCGTCAGTCTCAGACTCTGGACCGGTCTGATGCCTGGGGCAGCTGGGTACTGGAACCTGTGTACAGGGGACAGGTTCTCAGTCTGTAGGTAAAGGGGAACTGAGCTCAACCTTTCTGTTTTTTATGAACCTAGTTTCCTTGTTCTCTGCCTTAGAGCAAGGACAGAACTGAACAAACACCAGGTGCTGAGGGTTGGAGGGAGAGCCAGAGCCCTGTGGCTTACTCCAGAAGGCAGCACAAAGGTTAGAAGCAAATGGATAGCAGAGTAAGCAGGGTAGCCATACTTGGGCTGGACAAAGACTATCGACATAAGACACAAGGGACAGTTCACTGGGAAGATAGAACAAGCCTAGTTATATATGCAGACAGCATCAAGTATCCACACAGACTCATGCAGCTAGGCTGGATAAATGGCTCAAGGCTTCTGAATAGGTACGGCTCTCCAAAGGGCCGGAGTTTGCTTCCCAGCACCTATGTCCTTGGGCAGCTGTGAGCTGCCTGTAATTCCAGCTGCAGGGGATATGACATCTTCTGGACTCTGAGAGTACATGGCATTCAAAGAACTAAAAAGAAAAATAGCTACCAACAGGGTAATGGTAGAACAGGCACTCCACTCCACCGAAATGAGACACATGCACTTCACGAACACATTCTCTAGGACAGCTCACGTGTGTCAAAAGAGGTCCAACCAGGTGAAGAAGGCTGAGCTCCTTCCCTGATAGAGGGAGGAGCAGAGGGAGAGGCAGAGAAAAATATATGGGATTCAGCAAAAGTAGTTCTAGAGGGAGCGTTTAGTGATTTAGCCAGTTAGCGATACATAATAATGTAGCTATACATTAAAAAGGGAAAGACCCATTGAAAGGATGGAACCAATAGTGGAAGGGGATATCTCAGCAGGCCCATGCCGAGGCATCTCTTCCCCCTGAGGGACCACACGAGGGACTATACACGAAGGTATAACATAGAATAGAGTTTATTCAGGGCAAGGGGAGGGGAGCCAGGAGGGTAGTAGAGGCAGAGAGAAAGAGAGAGAGAGAGAGAGAGAGAGAGAGAGAGAGAGAGAGAGAGGCCATGACCACGTGGAGAAGGGGCAAGGGAAGAGGGGAGGGCCGAGGGGACAGAGAGAAGCTAGAGGGAAGAGCTCAAGAGAGCAAGAGAGAGAGGAGGGGGCAAGCTTCCCCTTTTATAGTGGGCAGGTCTACCTGGCTGCTGCCAGATAACTGTGGAGGTGGAGTTTAGATAGAATACTAACATTCCCCATTTTGGTTTAATTAAAAAAGAAAAATTAGAAAGATGACGGCGAAGCAGGAATAGGGTAGTCATGATATCTGGCTACTTCCTGCTGGTATTGGGGGCGACGTGTCTTTAGGGGGAACTTAGAAGAGTGGGTATGGGGGATGTTTGTCCGGTCCTGCTGTCCAGGGTCTATGGAGCGAGCCATCTGAGGATAGGTCAGAAGGAACAGGTCCAGTAGAAGCAGCTGTGTGTGTGACAGGAGATGGAGCATCTGGAGGTTGCTTCTCTGGAGCTGTTCTGGATGTGCCTGGACTTGACAAGATGTAGGGAATAAGATTAAGTACATTTGGGAAAAAGAAAAAATTTTCTAAGATGTACACTTGAAACTCAGAGGGATCCCACCCTTTGGAATAGGTAGTAAGTGGGAACTTTAGGCAGATGTACTTGTCTGGATGGCATCTATTTGGTCCATGAGAGGTAGATCTGAGTGGGTTTCCTGTAGCTTATAAGTTTACAAAAGAGATAACAGCAATGAGTTAACAACATGAGCTGTGTTTACGATGAACCTTTGCTGGATCATATAGTGAAATGCTTTATTAGGGTTAGGCAAGATTATAGGAACTCAGATAATGTTAGGACAGTGGCATAGCAAGAAGAGAAAATATGAAGCATTTAATTGATGGCAACTGAGTTTAGGTAATGAGGTAACAGATAATATCTGTGAAAGCTTAGCTGTCAATGTAGTCAGAAGTCTGAGAAAGAGTAAACAATCTACCAGTTATATATTATTCTTTAAAAAATGACACCGGGCAGTGGTGGTGCACGCCTTTAATCCCAGCACTTGGGAGGCAGAGGCAGGTGGATTTCTGAGTTCGAGGCCAGCCTGGTCTACAGAGTGAGTTCCAGGACAGCCAGGGCTACACAGAGAAACCCTGTCTCGAAAAACCAAAAAAAAAAAAAAAAAAAAAAAAAATGACAGAGTCCACTAGCCAACAGTTCCTGTGGTCTCCATAGTCTCTTGGGTGAAGTCAGTTTGGCTTCCAAGCGCAGAAGACGCAGGGCTTTTTCTCCTGTGATTTGGAGAGAGAGCGAGAGAGCAGAGAGGTATAGGGAGAGCAGAGAGAAGTGGAGGCCGGCCATGACCACATGAAGAGAGAGGGGGAAGGGAAGGGGGGAGGGGACAGAGAGAACCTGCAGGCCGAGAGGTCAAGGGAGCAAGAGAGAGAGGAGGGGGCAGACAGCCCCTTTTATAATGGACAGGCCTACCTCCCATTATACCTCCTCCTTATACCTGGCTGCTTCCAGATAGCTGTGGAGGCGGAATTTAGACAGAATACTAACACCCACCAACAGCACCACCCCTCCAGGACTGGATAGATAGCTCAGCCCTTCCAAAAGATCCCAGTTTGATTATCTGTATCCATGTTCGAGGCCCACAACTGACCATAGCTCTATCTCTAGAGGATCTAACACTCTGTTCTAGCTTCTTCGGGTACTGCACTTGTGGGTGTGTATACCTACACAGAAACACACACATAGACATAGAACTGAAGATTTGAAAATACAAAAAGTTTTAAAAAGAAAGACCTCAAACAATCTAACTCTACTGCCAAAGAAACCAGAGAACTACCTAGATGGACCATAAGTTAATCTTGCCACCAAACCTCATGGCCCAGGTTAGATTCCCTGGGATCCATATGGGAACAAGAACTAACTTCTGAGGTTTGTCTTGTGACTTCCATACATTTAGTGTGTCACAAATACTTCTGTATTAGTCAGGGTTCTCTAGAGTCACAGACCTTATGGGCAGTCTCTATATAGTAAGGGAATGTGTTGATGACTTATAGTCTGTAGTCCAACTCCCCAATAATGGTCAGCAGCAGCTGTGAATGGAAGTCCAAGGATCTAGCAGTTGCTCAGTCCCACAAGGCAAGCAGGAGAAGAAGAGTGAGACTTCCTTCTTCCAATGTCCTTATGTAGGTCTCCAGCAGAAAGTGTATCCAGATTAAAGGTGTGTACCACTACGAGTTGATCTGGGACTTGCTTTGTCCCAGATGACCTTGAACTCAGAGATCTCCTTGCCTTAGTCTCGTGGGATTCATAGCCACTATGCCTCAAGATCTTCATGCCAAGATCCAGATCAGAAACTTGTATCTCCCAGTCTCAAGATCAGGATCACAGGTGAGCCTTCCAATTCTGGATTGTAGTTCATTCCAGATATAGTCAAGTTGACAACCAGGAATAGCCACTACAATCCATCCCTTGTCAACTTGACACAAAAAATATCTCATGTCCACAGGAAACAATAACGAGGTCATGAATGCGCCTAACATGATATAACTATTCCTCGTACAATCAATCACAAACACATTTGTGAATTTACAATGGAGCAATATCCCTTAAGAACATTCTTCTAGTATCTCAACTTAAATACCAATTGATGTTAAAGAAATTGGAAGAAAGACAAATGTACTCTTAACAAAATAAGACAGAAGCATTCATGTTACTTTATAATCCTGGTTTCTGCAACTGGTTACATGGTCTTAGCTGGAATTTATTTATTTATTTATTTATTTATTTATTTATTTATTTATTTTTGGTTTTTCGAGACAGGGTTTCTCTGTGTAGCCCGGGCTGTCCTGGAACTCACTCTGTAGACCAGGCTGGCCTCGAACTCAGAAATCCACCTGCCTCTGCCTCCCAAGTGCTGGGATTAAAGGCGTGCACCACCACCGCCCGGCTTAGCTGGAATTTATAAGTACCTTCCTCTACCACTATTTCCTCTACCCTCTGCAAGCATCTCAGCAGGTCTTGGCTCTTTTCCTGGAGGAGTGACCCATACCTTCATTTCTGATGGGTCTGTGTCCTTTGTCATCCTGCTTGGATTAGACTGTTATAGTTTCCCATTGACTTTAATCGAAGGACATGGTAGTACTAAGAGACACCCTAAGCAATCTCCTGCACTCTAAACATAATCCTGCTTACCTCCATTGTGCAGAGGCAGTCCAATTTCCCCATGGTGATCTGGATCTGTCACCCTCCTAACACTATTATTCCGTTCTTAGCCTGTTGGTTTAAGGGCATTAGAACCCAACATGAGCAGGGGGAAATCTGCTCTTCCAGTTCAGTGGCATGTTTGCTGTGGCTCCTTGTAGGAGCACTCCCCGCTCTGGAACCAAAACTTCTGGGCCAGCAGAACCTAGAGTTGTGGGGACAGGAAGCAAAAATGTTCCTAGAGGGTCACTAGGAGTGATAGTGAGTGGAACTATTCTCTTTTCCACTCCTTGATTCCTGGACCCATGGATCCTGGCTATAGGAGAATCCATACCATATATCAGATGCTGATTCAAAGCATATACTGCTTTCTGAAGAACCCTGCCCCAGCCCTCCATGCTGCTGCCACCTAATTGGCACTGTAACTGCATCTTCGAAAGGTCATTCCATCTTTCTATCAGACCAGCTGCTTCAGGATGATGGAGAGCATGGTAAGACCAGTGGATTCCATGATTGTTGGCCCACTGTCGCACTTCTCTGGCTGTGAAATGAGTTCCTTGGTCAGAAGCAATACTATGTGGAATACCATGATGATGGATAAGACATTCTGCAAGTCCACGGATGGTGGTTTTGGCAGAGGCATTACGTGCAGGAAAGGCAAATCCATAACCAGAATAAGTATCTACTCCAGTAAGAACAAAACGTTGTCCTTCCCAAGGAGGAAGTGGTCCAATATAGTCAACCTGATATCAGATTGCTGGCTGGTCACCTCAAGGAATGGTGCCATATCTGGGGCTCAGTGTTGGTATCTGCTGTTGGCAGATCTGGTACTCAGTAGCAGCTGTAGCCAGGTCAGCCTTGGTGAGTGAAGTCCATGTTGTTGAGCCCAAACATAGCCTCCATCTCGGCCACCATGGCCACTTTGTTCATGTGCCCATTGAACAATGACTGGGATGACTGGGGACGGAGGCTGACTGTCCACAGAACGGGTCATCTTAGCCACGTGATTACTGAACTCCTCCTCAGCTGGTCACCTTTTGGTGAGCATTTACATGGGACACAATATCTTCACATCCTTTGCCCATTTGGAGAGATCTGTCCACATACTTCTTCCCCAGATGAGACAACCCCATTACATAAAATAAATGTTATCAAAAAAAAAAAACTTTTAAAGAGACTTGGGGGAATGTTGGGTATGGTGGCAAATGTCCATATTTTGGGTAGTAAGATTCAAGGCTATCTTATACTACATAGAAAAATGCTATTTCAAACAACAACAAACTAGGGAAAAAAAACCATAAACCCCCAAACAGAAAGTCAAAACGATATTCAAGCAGAAATAAACTGAATAAAGTATAGTTTAAAATAACAACAATAAGACCGGGGCTGAAGAGAGCTCAGTGGTTAAGAGTGCACACTGGGGACTGAACGATGGTCCAGCAGTTAAGAATGCATACTGCAGGCTGAAGAGATGGCTCAGTGGTTAAGAGCACTGACTGCTCTCCCAGAGTATCAGAGTTCAGCTCCCAGCAGCTCCCAGCTGCCTACTACTCCAGCTCCAGGACATCTAACATTTTCTTCTGGCTTCTGTAGGCACCTGCATTTGTGTTCACACACCCTTAGACAGATACGTGTGAATATATAAAATTAAAAACAATAAAACTTAAGAACTGTGTTTCTTAAAAAGATTAGCAAAATTGACAAACTCTTAGTCACACCAAGAAGAAGAAGAGGAAGAGGAAGAGGAGGAGGAGGAGGAAGAAGAAGACAAAGAAGAAGAAGGAGAAGAGAGAAGACAACTGATACCACAGAAGTGAAAGATGGTCATAGGCGACATGTAAGTGTCACAGCAACTGGATGAGCTAAAAGAAATGGCTAAAGTCCTAGAAGGTTATAAGCTACTAACTTGATTGGAGTTGGAGAAATAAAACTCCCCCAGCAGTCCCATAACTCTTAGAGAGGCTGAAGGAGCAATCAAAACTAGAACAGAGAAAAGCCGGGGGGAGGGGTGAAGGGCAAGAGTGTATTCTCAGTGGCAGCTTGTGCAAAGTCATAAGTTCACCTAGAGGAGTACAGTGGAGGAGGAAAGGGAGGAAGAAGAGGAAGGAGGAGAAGGCGAGAAGAGGGAGGGAGAGGAGCGGTAAGAGGAGGGGCAGGAGGAAGAGGGTGGGAGCAGGGGAAGAAGAGGATAAAGAGGAGGAGGAGGGGAAGGAGAGAATGGAAGGAGGAAACTTCAGGAGCCATGGCTTCATTGGTGAATTCTCCTAAACATTTTTTAAAAAAAATTAGTGCCAGTCTTTCCAGACTTTTCCAGTACACAGAAGAGGCAGGGTTACGTATGTCTCAGTTTGCTTTGTGAAGTGAACACTCTCTTCACACCAAAGCTGTTAATGACACAGAGGGCGGGGGTACGGCATTAGGTTATTTAAAATGTTTTTTAAATAGATATTTATTTATTCATTTAGTTATTTAGTTATTTAGTTATTTAGTTTTGGCGACAGGGTTTCTCTGTGCAACAGAGCCCTGGCTGTCATGTACTTGCTTCATAGACCAGGCTGAATCACAGAGATTCACCTGCCTCTGCCTCCTGAGTGCATTTTATTTTTATTTTGTGTATGGATGTTTTCACTGTGCGCCATATGCATGCCCAGTGCCTGCAGAGGCCAGCAAAGGGTGTTTGATCTCCCTGGAATTGGAGTTTCAAATGGCTAGTTGTGAGCTACAGTGTGGGTGCTGGGAACTGAACCTGAGTCATCTGGACAAGCTGCAAGGGCTCTTAACCACTGAGCTGTCCTTCCAAGCCCAGCTCAATATTCTTTTTTTTTTTTTTTTTTTAAAGATTTATTTCTTTATTTCATTTATATGAGTGCACTGTTGCTGTCTTCAGACACAGCAGAAGAGGGTATTGGATCTCATTACAGATGGTTGTGAGCTACCTTGTGGTTGCTGGGAATTAAACCCAGGATCTCTGGAAGAGCCGTCACTGCTCTTAACCGCTGAGCTATCTCTCCAGCCCTCAATATTCTTGATAAACATACATGCAGATACTCTCAACAACTTACTAATGACATAATTTAGCAGCACACTAAAATGATTGTCATGACCCAGTAAGATCTGTTGATGGGGTGAGAGACTGACTGGTTTCATATATGAAAATCAGTCAGTGCCATACACTGTCCAAAAGCTACAAAGAACCAGAATCGCATGATCCTCTTAGGCAGTTAGGAAAATCATTTCACAGAATTAAACATCCAGAAGGACACAAACAAGGAATAGAAAAAAGGACCCAACATAATAAAGGCCACTTGTGCCAAGCAACCAGGTAACAATGCTAAGAGTCTGGAGGATCAAAAGCACAGACACCCACTTTTTCCACTTACCACTACCATGTAGTACTGAAAGTCCCAATAAAAGCAATTAAGCAAAAGAATGAAAGAAACGCTATTTGAATCAGAAAGGAAACATTTAAATCATGTGCCTATAGATCATATGATCTTGGATATAGAAAACCCTCAAGTTTGCAAACAAACATGCATGCATCTGCATAGTGTTGGAACTAATGAATGGCTACAGTGAACATTAAAATGTCAGAGATGACATGCTCATACTCCTGCAACCACAACACTCAGAAAACTGAGGCAGGAGGATTGTGACTTTGGTGTCAATCTGCACTGCATAGAAAAATAGTTGCTTGTTTGTTTTCTTGTTTACTTGCTTGCTTAGTTGTGTGTGTGTGTTTATATATATGTGTGTTTATATGTGTGTGTGCTATTGCTATTGTTGTGTGTGTGTTGAAGGAAAAAAATCAGCTATGTTTCAATACAATATCAGTTAGCAATATTTAAAAGGAAATTAAGGAAACCGTTTCAGGGCCGTGGCGATGGCTCAGTTGGTAATGTAGGTGCTATGCTGTATAAGAATAAGGATCGGACAGGCAGTGGTGGTGCACACCTTTAATCCAGCACTTGGGAGGCAGAGGCAGGTGGATTTTTATGAGTTTGAGGTCAGCCTGGTCTACAGAGCGAGTTCCAGGACAGCCAGGACTATACAGAGAAACCCTGTCTCAGAAAACCAAAAAAAAAAAAAAAAAGCAACAAAACAAACAAAAAATTAATCCATATTTTGATCCACAGCACCATGTCCAAAGATGGGCACAGTAGTGACAGTCTAACCCCAGTGCTGGGAGAGGTCACTGCAGACACAGGTGGACTCCAGTTTCCTGGATCCCAGCCGGTCTAGCAAAACTCATATGATCCAGGTTCCCTAAGAGACCTTGAGGCAGAGGCAGACAGATCTCTGTGAGTCTGAGGCTACCCTGGTCGACATAATGAATTCCAGGGCAGCCAGAGCTACACAGAGAAACCCTGTCTCGAAAACCAAATCAAACAAAACCAATGAAAACAAACCCAGAGAGTGAGTACAGAAGGGTATCACCACTGATGTGCACTGCAGGTTAATGTATAGGTACACTTGCAAACACCACATGCACATACAAATCAAAGAGCAGAAAACCAACAAAAAGTTCGTTTTATTCATTTACAGCAGCATCAAAAAGAATAACCTCTGTAAGGATTAAGTTAATAAAGAAGAGAAGAGATTTCTACCCTGAAAGCTATAAAACATGGCTCTAAGGAACTAAAAATACATCACATGGGAAGGCCTCCTGAAGGCATGGGCTGGGGAACTTAATCTTGCTACTCTATACTACTTAAAGCAGAATTCACCTTCAGTGCAATCCCTACAAAGATCTAACTGGCTCCCCCCTGCCCCCACCGGAGAGATAGAAAGGAAAGTATTAAAATTACTATGTAACTATAAAGGATCTCTAACATTAAAAAACAATAGTGAGCAAGAAGAACACAGGTAGATGCTTCATATTTCCCCATTTCAAAATCTGTTACAAAGCTACAGTGAGCAGAAGTGTATGGTATTGGCACAGAGACATACAGAATGCAGCAGAAAGAACAGAGAAATAAATATATGCGTGGGCATATATGGTCAAGTGATCCTTGATAAGGGTACCAAATTTTCATGATTAGGGAAAGATAATTACTTCATCAAATGCTGTGTGAGAAACTGGCTATCCACAGATGTCCTGATTGGTCATGGTGTTTTATCACAGCCATAGAGACTGTAGCTAGGACACCAGGCAAAAAGAATAAATTTGACATTTGTCTTACATCATATACAAATGTCAACTCAAAATACGTTAAAGGCATGAACAGGAGATAGTAAACACTCATGGAAGATTGGGGAAAAAAATCTTCACAACACCAATCTTAGCAAAATGATTTCTTGCATACAAACCCCAAAACACAAACAACAAAGCCAAAACCAGACATGGAAAATTACATCAAACTAAGAAATTCCTGGTCAAAATAGTCAACAGTATGAAAAAGCAGCCAGTAGAATTTGAGAAAATGCTTCAAACTTTACAGATGATTTAAAAAAAAAAAAAAGTTTTTTAATATTGCAGACTGGCAAGATGACTCCGTGGGCAAAAGCGTTTGCTGTCGTGCCTGACAGACCCACACACACATAGTATAAGGAGAAAAAGGATACCACCAAGTTGTCTTCTGACCTCTCCACATGACCCTCCCCAAAATAAACATGTAATCATTTTGCATTAATATCTTGGTTGGGCGGTGGTGGCGCACACCTTTAATCCCAGCACTTGGGAGGCAGAGGCAGGCGGATTTCTGAGTTCGAGGCCAGCCTGGTCTACAGAGTGAGTTCCAGGACAGCCAGGGCTATACAGAGAGAAACCTTGTCTCAAAACAAAACAAAACAAAACAAAACATAACAAAACAAAACAAACAAACAAACAAAAAAGGTTACTATCTTGAACTGGTCAGATGGCTCAGCATTTAAGAGGACCTGGGTTCGATTCCCAGCATCCACAAGGCAGTTCACAGCTGCTCTAACCCCAGTGCTAGGAGATTTGACAGTTTCTTCTGGCCTGTACTCGATGCACGCACACATACATACATACATACATACATACAGGCAAAATAACCACACAGAGAAAAGAAAAACAAAGATTAAAACTTTTACTAACAACTCAATAGCAGAACAAAACAAAACCTGATTTGGAAATGGACAAAGGACAACAGGCTTTTCTCATGAGAAGACAGGAAGTGAGACTTGTGAAACCGCTCATCTTCACTAAACTCTGAGCAAACCACTAAGAGGTATCTTGTCACACCTCGTAGGGGGCATGATAAAAATAATTAAGTAAATAATAAAAGCAAAGAAAAAAATGAGAAAGATGTGGAGAAACTAGTGCCCTTGCTGAGCTGGAAGTAGCTGAGAAGTTTCCTTAAAAATCTATGTTCAACATAAAGCCTTTCGATTCCACCAGCCTGCTTCTGCTTATTATTCAAAAAAAAAAAAAAAAAAAAAAAAAAAAAAACTAAAAGCACCTGTCTCTCCTCACTCTCTGTCTCTCTCTGTCTCTGTGTCTTTGTGCCTCTCTCTGTCTGTCTGTCTGTCTCTGTCTCTTGTTTCTGTCTCTCTCTCACACATACACACACTCTCTCCTCTCTGCTTCCCCGATTCAGTGTGTGTATGTGCAAAACAAGGCAAGACAACTTCCCCGTCTGCCTCTCATACAGCACCGGGATTACGGGCGTGCATTAGGACAGGCCAAGCTTTTTATACGTGTGCTGAAGATTTGAACTCCTCATGCTCGAGTATTGCGTGGTACTTATTTGCTGAGCCATCTCTCCACTCTGAAATCAGTGAACCAAGTTCACTGTAGCAATAGTCAAGATAGCCACGATACGGAAGCAGCTAAAATGACTGTTGAAATGAATCGAGAACAAAACCGACTGGGGATGTAGCTCAGGTGGTAGAATGCTTGCCTAGCATGCTCTGAGCCCTGGGTTCTATCTTTAGCCTTTAGCACAGCACAAACTAGCTGTGGTGGTGCATTCCTGAAATCCCACCACCCAGGAGTTGAGGGTAGAAACATCAGAAGTTGACATTTCTTTCAAAATCAGCCTGGGGCTGTAACTTGCACGCCCAGAATGCACGTGGCCTTGGCTTCCATTTCCCAGTAGGCCATAAATTGGGTGTGGTGGCGCTGTGATATCTGTACTGGGTGAGCAGGGAGGCAGATGACGGAGGTTCAGGCGTTCAAGGCCATCTTTGGCTAAACAGAGTTCAAGACTAGCCCCCACTATTCGAGACTATGTTTCAAAACAAAATTTTTAAAAAATAAAAGAACAAAAGGTTCCGTTATGCAAGATGAAAAGGCCCTGTAGATCATTGTGCGACACAGTGCTTAGACTTATGACTGCAGCGGCCACGCTCTGCGGGTCGCGGAGGCGGGCAGAGGCGGAGCCGCAGGAGCCCGGCCCGGCGGCCCCAGGGGCGGTGGCAGCCCAGCAGGCGTCTCGCGGGGCCGCTTCGCTTCCACACTCGTCTCAGAGGACCCGAGAGGAAGGATGTCGTCGGGGCTTAAGGCCGAGCTGGAGTTCCTAGCTTCCATCTTCGACAAGGACCACGAGCGGCTGCGCATCGTGAGCTGGCAGCTGGATGAGCTGCAGTGTCAGTTCCTGGTGCCGCCGGCGCCCGCGGGCAGCCCGCCCTCGCCGCCGCCGCTCACCCTGCACTGCACCATCACCGAGTCCTACCCATCTTCGCCACCAATATGGTTCGTGGACTCTGACGATCCAGATCTCACATCGATCCTGGAACGCCTGGAAGATTCGAAGCCCAACAGTTCGCTTCGTCAGCAGCTCAAGTGGCTGATCTGTGAACTCTGCAGCTTATATAACCTGCCTGAGCACCTGGATGTGAAGATGCTGGACCAGCCGGTCCCATCGCTCAGAAGGCGACCATCGAAGAGGTGCCTTCAGAAGAGGAAGAGGAAGATGCAGCTGACGGGCTGGAAGACTTGGATCATTATGAGCTGAAAGAAGAAGAAGAAGAAGAAGCAGAGACTAGCAGTGAGAAAAAGTCAGAGGATGAAGGACTTGAGAAAGAGCATTTGGCAATATTGGAGAATATCAAGAAGAGCCAACGTCAAGACCATTTGAATGGCACTGTGTCTGGCTCAGTGCATGCTTCAAATAGACTTATGAAAGAACTCAGAGAGATATACAGATCGCAGAGTTACAAATCAGGGACTTACTCCGTGGAACTGATCAACGAAAGCTTATATGACTGGCACGTTAAACTGAGGAAGGTTGACCCTGATAGTCCCTTGTATGGGGACCTTCAGCTCTTGAACGAAAAAGAAGGCATAGACTATATTTTGCTTAACTTCTCTTTCAAAGATAACTTTCCGTTTGATCCTCCATTTGTTCGTGTCGAGTTGCCTATTCTCTCTGGAGGGTATGTCTTGGGTGGAGGGGCGTTGTGTATGGAACTGCTCACCAAACAGGGCTGGAGCAGCGCCTACTCCATTGAATCGGTCATCATGCAGATCAATGCCACCTTAGTCAAAGGCAAGGCCAGGGTGCGCTTTGGAGCAGATAAGAGTCAGTATAATCTAGAGACAGCGCAACAGTCCTATGACTCCGTTGTCCAGATGCATGAGAAAAAAGGCTGGTTCACTCCTCCTAAGGAAGATGGGTAAATAGTAGACTGCCGAGTATTTTGGAAAATGTAGCTTTAAAGACACAAGCTTTGCATATCTTTGTAACTGTAGTGCGGAAGATATTAGCTAATTGGTGTTTTAGTGGATAAACTGTCAACTGACCGCCAGTAGAAGTTCCAATCTTTTCATTTTGCTTACTGTGGGGGTCTTGGGCTGAACTGTGAGCCTTTACGATGGTTTTCCCTGATAAATAATTGTAGTGTCCATTTTTCATCATCTGTTTTCCTTGATTCAGTGAAATGTGTTAAGTAGGCCAGTCAGTTGTGACTTTATAGATAATTTTTGTTTATTGGGCTATTGGGGGAGGGAAGGAGGGGTTAATGAGTATTTACAAACATTTGTTCCATTTAGTGCCAATAAAAGTTTTGCCAGTGTCCAATACTGGCTTAGAAGAGTTTTGCGTTTGTGTGTTTTATTTGTGTGATGGATGCTGTGGATGGAACCCAGGGCCTCCTGCGTGGCCTCCTGCGTGGCCTCCTGCGTGGCCTCCTGCGTGCTACACAACCTCTCCCATTGAGTTGCGTTCCCAGTTGAATGGTTATGTCTTCTCAACTACAGTCTTTTGGGGTCTAAAGCCATTTGATTGCTGAAATAATAAGAACTTTGCTCATGAATTGATAACATTTTTATGGCCAGGTTATGATAACTATTTCCCAAAGCTGGGCTCTTGAAACTGAGTTATACTATACTTGGGCAAAAACAATCATGGCCAAGCCACTTAAGGCTTGTTAGTAGTCATTTGCACTGGTTTTGCTTAGCTAAATCTTTCTCCTCTTCCTTTGAGACAGGGTTTCAGATACCCAGGGCTGGCCAGGAGCTCTGGATCCTTCTGCCTCTACATCCCAGGTACTAATGAATGTGTTTCTTATTGGTTCGCTATTTGGTATGAAGCAGAGCCACAGTCTACAGCTTGGGGTTAGTTGTGAAACACTGCCATTCTTCCTTTCCATTTTACTAACGGGATGCTGATAAACTTTATGAAGTGCTCAGCAGATTCCTTGAGCAGAAGTTACACATTTAAGTTCCACATATACCTAATTTGGAGACTCGTATTTGTTTTCTACTGTCATAACAATGACTATGCATCAAAGGACTAATGGGAACTGTGTGTGTCAATTCCTTTATAAGGTGTGACTCGAATCAGCGTACTTTCCACAGTTGTGTCCCTTTGATTAGTAATAGTTGGATTTCATTGTATATATGAATGTGTGTAGAGGGGGCATATGCACACGAGTGCAGATGTCTTCAGGGCCCAGAAGGCATCAAACCAAACTTGGGTCTTCTGCAAGACTAGTATGCATTTAATGGCTGAGCCATCTCTAGCCCTTCTACTTGGTTATTTCTAAGACAGAATCATTCATGGAAGCTGGAGGTCACCGATGGTCTAGGCTTGGCTAGCCAGTGAGTCCCAGCTCTTGGATTACAGAGCTTCCCAGTTACCACTATCCATCTCTGGGATTACAGGCAAGTGCCACAACATCCAGCTTTTCATGTGGGTGCTGGAGATCCACACGCAGGTCTTGGTGCTTATGCAGCAAGCACTTTACCCAGGAAATCATCCCCTATCCCTACATCTGCCTTAACATTCACATAGCAACTACATTAACCATATCCAAGAGACCTGGCTCTTCTGCATTATTGTATATGTTCAATATTTTTAAATTCTATTTTGGGTATGAGGGCAAGCGATCAAGATTTGTGGGCCAGGCCTGGTGGCACAGACCTGTAATCCCAACTACTTATGATCTTAAGGCTTGATAGTTCAAGGCCTGCCTGGGCGATTAGTTCATATTCAGCCTGGGTTAAGATACTGTCTCAAATTAAAAGTTATAAACTGCAAACAAGACAAAACAAAAATAATTTTAAAGAGAGTAAAAATTAAAAGTGAAAAGGGGAGTGTGTGTGTAGGGGACTAGAAAGTAGCTCAGGGGTATGACCAGTGTGGAGCACTCACAAGTTCCTAGGTTACAGTACCAACAGGAACCCCTGCCCCCTGCACCCCATTTCCTTTTTCTGGCCTTCTCCCTCACTTGGATACATATACATAAAGTTCTGGCCAGTTGTTCTGGTAAACTATGACACGGCAGAATCATTTAAACCACAGGCAGCTCACAACTGCCTGCTACACCATGCCTCTGACCTCTGAGCACTGCATTCATAAATCCCATAAATCCACACTGACACACAGGCATACACGTAGTTACAAATAAAAATAAAATATTTTAAAGATAGTTGTTGCTGTTGTTGTTATTATTGTTGTTGTTGTTACTTTTTTTTTTTTTTTTTTTGAGGCAGAGTTTCTCTATGTAGCCCTGGCTGTCCTGGAACTCTTGCTCTGTAGATCAAGTTGGCCTCGAACTCAAAGATCCACTCTTCTGTGCCTAATAAGAGTAAATAATAAGAATAAGAATAAAAACTCAGATGTTGTACTTTCAGGGAACTTGCTAGGAAGGCCAGGCTGTAAATCCACATGTCCTATGGCTTCCAAATGCCAGGATTAAAGATCCTTACCTGTGCCCCTCCTTTTTTGAGACAGGTTCTCATTATGTAGTCCTGGCAGGTCTGGAACTCTCTAGACAAGGTTGGCCTCAAATGCACAAAGATCTGCATGCCTCTGTCTCCTGGATACTGAGATTAAAGGTATATACCATTACACCTGGCTTGGCACCAATTTTTTTTCCTGGGTGGAGGGAATTGGAGTCAGAGTTTCTCTGTGTGTAGCCCTGGCTGTCCTGGAACTCACTGTGTAGACCAGGCTGGCCTGGAACTCAAAACAGAGATCTGCCTGCCTTTGCCTCCCAAGTGCTGGGATCAAAGGCATGAGCATCTAAGGCACAAATCTTTTCTTTAAAAAAAAAAAAAAAAACAAAAACAAAAAATCCAGAGTTGAAGTAGACAGTGAAGGTATTACCTGCTGAGACAATTTCCTAGCTTTAGTCCCTGTAGTTGAGTCAGAATTTCTTTCTTGAAATTAGAGTCACATCCCTCACCTCCAGGGCTGCTGAAGATTTGGGCAAGAATGGCTGGGATGAAGGCCAGAAGCCATACAGTCTGGCATTTCTACAGCTGACTTGCCAGATGGAAGACGATCTTATGGACAACTAGCTAACAGAGTTGAAAACTACTTTAAGGTAGGCATGAGCACACCTTTTAATCCAGCACTCAGAAGACAAAGGCAGTTGGATCTCTGTGAGATTCAGAACAGCTTTGGGCTACATAGGGAGTTCTATGCAAGTCTTAGTCTCAGTCTCTCTCTGTCTCTCTCTGTGTGTCTGTCTCTGTCTCTCTGTCTCTGTCTGTCTCTCTGTCTCTCTCTCTGTCTTTCTGTCTCTCTCTGTCTGTCTCTGTCTCTCTCTCTCTCTCTCTGAAGAGCTTATTTCACTATAAGACTAGGACAGGGCATTACTGTATACACTGCTAATACGAGCTTTAGGGAGCCTGAGACAGTAGGGTCAACAATTCCATGTCAGCCTGGGCTACACAGTAAATTCCAGACTATCTTGAGTTACAAAGCTCTCAAACACACAAAATTCTCAACACACACACACAAATATATATATGAAAAGGATGCAAGAACATCTGAGATAGCTACTTAGAAAGCCAAAGTAGATTCTATCAACATTGAGAAAGTATTATGTCTGGAACAAGAGGTTCTGTCTGAAGTTGGTTGTTTCCTCCTGGGCATCATTAATTAACACAGAACCTGAGAGATCAGACAACCTTAGAGAAAGACAGCCGGGCTCTTGGAAAGTCACAGAACTTTGTTATTATTAAGAACATTTGTTATAAACTCTCTCAATACCCTGTAGTTTTTTCTGTCAGGAATTTTAGAAAACACTAAAATATAACATCGTACGAATTCCTTGAATTAAAGGTTTTTTTTTAAATGTATTCATTCTTTTTGAGATAAGAAGTAACTGCATAGTTTAGGCTGGCCTTGAATTCAAGGATCTCCTGCCTCAGCCTCCTAATTGCTGGGATTCCAGGGATGCCTCAACACCCCAGCTCTCTTTTTGCCTTGAGATAGTGGAGCCACAGGACAGTGCAAAGGTGATTCAGACAGGTCTCATGAACCCTCTCCTTACTTTTCTGAGGCTTACATTCTCTACAGTTACCATGTAGTTTGAGAAACCAGGAAGTTGACACTGGCAAAAGCCGTGCGTATAGTTCTGTCTCACTGTCACATGTATGCGTTTGTATAACCGCCCCAAATTTTATTGACCTTTGCAAAGAATAAGCTTTTTGTTTGCTTTCTTTCTCTTTTCTCCTGAGTTCTACCTCACTGAGCGCTCTCTTCTCCTTTTTGAATTCCCCCCTTCTCTCATTGGATTTTGTTCTTGATTCTTGAGGTGGGATTAAATCACAGATTAAATAGTTTTCCTCTCTCTGTTGTTAACATCTATTGCTCTAACTTTCTTCTCAGTGTTGCTATGTGCCGTATATTTCAATAGCATATATTTTGACTTTTATTCTTACTCAATCCAAGCACACTTTTAGATTCACCTGAGATTTCCTGTTTGTTGTCCCTTGTTTGTTTTGTTTTTAAGTAGTAAGTTTATTTTCTAAAGCTTTGGAAATATTCCATTAGCTTTCTGCTATCAATTACATTATATGCTTTCTCTGGAATTTGCTAAGGTTTGTCTTATGGCCCAGGGCCTTGGTATACATTCCATAGGCAGTTGGGAAACAAAAAACAAAAAATTATACTCTCAATTGGGTTGTTCCACATTGATTCCAGATAATTGGTGGATGGGTGTGTATCATCTTCTGCCTAGCTATTTAATTGTTGAAAGAAAAGCATTGACATCCTGGCTATGTTGTAGATTTGTCCATTCTCTTAGTTTTCTAATTTTTCTTATAGGTTTTATTTTTAATTGTGTGTGTGCATATGTGCACATGAGTGTGGCTGCACTTGGAGGGCAGAGGGCAGATTCCCTAGAGCTGGAGTTACAGGTCACTTCATGTGGGTCCTGGGAACTGAACTCAGGTCTTCTCCAAGAGTAAGAAGTATTCTTAACCACCGGGCAATCTCTCTAGCCCTCAGTCCTATAATTTTAGATTCACATGTTTAGCTCCATAGTTTGCAGCAGATACACATAGAAATTGATGCCTTCTTGGTGTAATAAGCCTTTGATTGTTATGTAATGTAATAATACTATAGCACTGGCATTTTCTTTTCTCTGCACTCTATCTGATATTATTACTTTCTTTTTATTGATATTTGAATTACATAACTGGTCTGTTTTTTCACTTTCAAAGTACTATCATATGTGCAGCATGTTTCTTGTAGACAACATATAGTTGGGCCATTTTTAAATGCCCCCTGCTAATCTGTGCCTTGTAACAGAGGCCATTAACATCAGGCCATTAACTTTAACATAGTTATTGATATGCAAATGCTTAACTTTGAAATTTACTTTTTATTCTCTGCTTTCCATTTCTGTTTTGTTTTTCCTACCTTCCAGTGGGTTACTAGAGTATTGTCTATAATTTCATCTTGAGTGGTGAGTGGTTATTGACTTTATCTCCTTGCATAGTTTACTTAACTGGTTCTTCAAAATCAGTAGTTTTATTTATTTATTTTTTTTATTTTTGGTTTTTCGAGACAGGGTTTCTCTGTGTAGCCCTGGCTGTCCTGGAACTCACTCCGTAGACCAGGCTGGCCTCGAACTCAGAAATCCACCTGCCTCTGCCTCCCAAGTGCTGGGATCAAAGGCGTGTGCCACCACCGCCCGGTGTTTTCTTTTTTTCCTTATTTAGTTTTTATCCATAATTATAAACTCAATTCTGCAATCCAGCTAGACTTGAAGGGGAATGAGGAAAATATGGAACCCACAGGACTTCAGTGGGAGCAGAGATTATAGGGTATTGTGAGCAAATGGGTTGGGGCTCTCTCCTGAGCTCCAGAAGGAATGGTCTAGTGGCTTAGATGCCCACAAGTCAAAAGAAATTAGAGTTGTCCACAGTAGGCAATGGTGATCTTCTTGCTGGTCTTGAAATTCCTGGACCCAAAATGCTCCATGACTTCCACAGTGCTCATGCCCTCTTTCACCAAAGACCACATGCTTGAAATCCAGTCTTGGAAGTGCAGATAAAAACCTGTGAACTATTAGTGTTTGGTCCAGCATCTGCCATGGACAAGGAGATGTCAGAACTTGTATTTGCTTCAGGATAAAGTTCTCATCCTCAAATTCCTCCCTGTAGATGGACCTGCCACCAGTGCCATTATGGCGTGTGAAGTCACCACCCTGGCATATGAATCCTGGGATAATTCTATGACAGGAGGAATCCATATATCCAAACCCTTTCTTTCCAGTGTTCAGAGCACAAAAGTTTTCTGCTGTCTTTGGAACTTTGTCTGCAAATAGCTTGAAGGAGACATGGCTCAAGGGCTCTCCATCATCCCAATGTTGAGTACACAATGGGGTTGACTGTGGCTGCAGCAAGCAGCAACAGAAAACAGTGTTGTCTGCAAAGCCGATATCAGTGCTGACATGTAGGTCAAGACCCCTTCAGGGATGGCATATCAGATATTCTGCATATCAAACATTTACATTATGATTCACAACAGTAGCAAAACCACAGTTATGAAATAGAAATGAAATACTTTTGTTCTCTAAGGCAGAGATGGGGGGATCACCACAACATGCAGAAGTATATTAAAGGGTTATAGCATTAGGAAGGCTGAGAGCCACTGGTATAAAGAATCTATGTATGTTGTATATATAAGTCATATGCATGTGTCTGATTATGGTCTGATTGCTTCATTATTCCACTAGTTTTTGCATATAAAATTTTATGTCCCAGCCAGGCATGATGGTACAGGCCTATAGTCACAGTACTTGGGAGGCTGAGGCAGAAGGATCATGAGATTAATTGAACATGGGAAGACATCTGAAAATTTGCAAAGTCCTGTTTCCCACTGTACTAAAGTGAAGAAACTTGCTTAATTTTCTTTGATCTAAGTTGATTTGAACACAAAAATCTCATAAACTCTTTTAATATCTCAAAAGCCAGTAGAACTCATATGACCCATGTAGAGAGTACAGTTCCTGGGAAACTTTGCTGCTTGCTTTTCTCATACCACAGCATTGAAAATGTATTATTGAAGCCAGGCAGTGGTGGCGCTTGGGAGGCAGAGACAGGCAGATCTCTGTGAATTTGAGGCCAGCCTGGTTTACATTATAAAGTTCCAGGACAGCCAAGGCTACACAGAGAAACCCTGTCTCAAACAAACAAACACACAAACAAAAAGTATTATCGTGTTAGTGCTCCAAGTATTTCTCAAAAACATTATGAAACCCTTCACCTTGACCATGAGGTGTGTTGTCTGAGTCTGACCCACTGACACATGAGCATTGATTTGATGTACGAGGAGAGAGGGACTCTCAGGAAATGCTGGTAGGAGGGTTGGTAGATGATACAAGCAAGATAAGAAAGAGAAGTGGGGTGAGTTACTGAACATGTTGTAGTTATGGGCAGTTGAGTCTCTACTGTGGAAGTGGCACTGTGTACCCATCCAACACACACACACGCACACACACACACACACACACACACACACACACACACACACACCCTGAAGGCAGGAAGCTAGTGTATTTATCTTAAGCTGAATCCCAGTTTCATTCCTTGGTACGTCCCTTCTTTCTGGTGCTGGCCACAGCTGAGGGAAAGTGTGCAAACTGCTGGCTACAGGTTCTTGCAGTAGAAATTTAGTCTTGTGTTGGAAAGTGAGTGCCAAGGGACTATGAATGGCCCAATGTCAGTATCTGCCACGTCTCTGAATTTTAAGTGTGTTTTTCCTAGTCTCTTCTTGGCTCCAGTGTATTTAAACATACAACCTTACTAGTAAAATATTTTGAAAATACTGAAGCAAGCTATTGATTTTTTTTTAAGTCCAAAAAGCCATCTGAGAATGATCAAGTTGGCAGTAGTGAGATGGGCAGGCTGGAAGGCATGACCACTCGAGCTGCAGCCGACACCCCCGTTATGAAGCAGATGCTGTGGAGGTGGGCACAGCTGCGGGGTTGTGGGGCCACAGACCCAGCAGTCCAGTATAGCTGACAGCCCACAGCATGTGATTAGAAAGATCAGAATTGTGGAGATGGAGAGTTGGCTCAGTAGGTGAAACTGCCTGCCAAGGAAGCACAGAATCTTGAGTTTGGATCTCATGTACCCACCCACGTTGCGGGGGGGGGGGGGGGGGGGGGTTGGGGGAGGAGTGCGATCTTGGGAGACATCACTGGCCGGCCAGTCTAGTGAAAACCAAGAACCACAGGTTCGGTAAGAGGCCCTGTCAAAAACCAAGGTGGAGAGCAATTAAGGAAGATTCCTGACAACAATCTCTGGCCTCTACACACACACACACACACACACACACACACACACACACACAGAGAGAGAGAGAGAGAGAGACAGAGAGAGAGAGACAGAGAGAGAGACAGAGAGAGACAGAGAAAGAGAGAGAGATGGAGACAGGCAGACAGACAGACAGATAGATAGTCAGATAGACCAACAGCCAGCCAGAAGTGAACAGAGTGTCCCTAAGGGCACTTGTATATCTGATAAGAGTCCCGGCATAGGCAGTGCTTAGACACCAAGGGGACGATAGGCAATGGGTAACAGTTACTTGTTTCTACTAGTTGGTGTCTCTAGAATGCTCTTGGCAATACTAAGGCAAGATCCAGAGTCACAGAGAATGTTCAGAAGTAGATGGGTTCTCAAGGCAGGGTCTTAAATATCAGAAGCAAGTATCAAGAGAGAGTCAAAAGTAGAACTGTGGCTAAGAATGTGCAGAACTGTGACTCCAGCTAGGGAGACAAAAAGTTCAAGGTTAAGATCCATAAGCTGTAAGAATCTCAGTTCTGAATCCCAGCATGTGGAGAAATGGCTTCTGAAACATTCCACCCAAATGCAATGTATGCCCTAAAGCATAGAAAGTCTGCATCACAGCTAAGTGGGCATCCCCTGGTACTTGAAGTGGAGGGACAAGATCTTCAAGGCAAGGGATGGCCCCTGCTGTGATGTTTGCAGCTTGGAAGCTGTCATGAGCCAGGCCTCCAACCTTCCTCCTCAATTAGTTCTTTTCAATTATTGTCTACATTTATTTATTTATTGTTTGTTTGTTTGTTTGTTTGTTTAGTGTGTGTTTGCAAGCTTTGTGTGTGTGGGTGTACATGAATGATATGGTGCTTGGGTGGAAGTCAGAAGACCACTTGTGAGAGTTGGTTCTCTCCTTCCACCAACTGAATCGAGGGCCAAGGCTTGGCAGTAAGTGCCTTTGTTCACTGAACCATGTCTCTGGCCCCCAATGCACAGCCCTGCACATTCCCTTGTTCTACTCCTACCTTTGGGGTAGGGAGGAAGGAAGGGAGGGAGGGAGGGAAGGAAGGAGGGAGGGAAGGAGGGAGGGAGAGGTGAATGGAATTTTTTTTTTTTTTTTTTTTTTTTTTTTTTTTTTTGGTTTTTCGAGACAGGGTTTCTCTGTGTAGCCCTGGCTGTCCTGGAACTCACTCTGTAGACCAGGCTGGCCTTGAACTCAGAAATCCACCTGCCTCTGCCTCCCAAGTGCTGGGATTAAAGGCGTGCGCCACCACCGCCCGGCTAGGTGAATGGAATATTGAGGGAGAGAAAAACCCAAAAAGCATTGATCAGACCAAGCCACCAAACCAGTCAATCCTACGACATCCTGAGCTGTGATCCAGGCCCCAGCCAAACCACCTAGCCATCCCACGCTCTCATCTTCTGAGACTCACTGAGCGAACACTCTGAATAGCCTCTACTTTGAACAGAAAAACTCCCCTCCCCTTGATCTTCCTGTTCCCCTTCAAATGACACAGTCCATGTCTATTTTGGTCCCTTTCCTATTAAAAATCACTTCCTTTTTCTCTTTCTCTTCTAGTTCCTTGTTCTAGTCTTTCTTTTCCCCTAGGCTCTTGTATTCGATGCCTCTGCTGGGTTTTCTTCCTGAGTTTGAGCTTGGCTCGCTTTCCCCACAGCACCTCTCAACAATGGGATTCGGGTCTCTTTTCTTGCACGTTCATTTCTCCGGCTCTTTATTCACATGGCCCTTTCTTTACCCTTGCTTCCTCTCCAATTTTGTTTTCATTTTAATCCTTCATTACCCAGCTTTTCCTGGCAAATGTCCCATCCCAAACTGCATACCTTTTGAAGCCTTTTTTCTTTCCTTTCTCTCTGGCTTTCAGAAAGTCTGTCTCAGGGACCTGTGCTATAGCATTCGCTATTGAAATAACAAATGCTTCATTTGTTACTTTGACTACATGGTGCTTTTTGGCCAATGGAACTCCCACCCAGGTTGTTGCCTTGGAAAACTTCCTTTTGGGAAACACTGTCAGACGGATCAGGTGGATCGCTTCAATACTGTCTTTGAAATATTTCTGCACTCTAGTTGCAGAATTTCGGCTGTGTCACTGCAGATTTGGAGCAAGACTGAGGAGGCCTCACACAGCCTCCTCAGAAGGATTTTGTTCAAGTGCAACCACAATTACTAAGATAGCCCAGCTAGGGGCTGGAGAGATGGTTCAGTAGTTAAAGCACTGGTTGCTTTTCCAGAGGACTTGGAATCAATTTCCAGCACCCACGTGGCAACTCCAGTTCCAGGGGATCTGACTCCCTTACACAGACATAAGTGCAGGCAAAACATCAATGCACGTAAAATAAGAATAAATAAATCATTCAAAAAAGATGTGCCAAGTGATTAAGCTGCTAGCATCTCGACCCAGGGAGGCGATCACCTTGGGGAGTCTGTTTGCAGGATATTTCTTTGCAGTGTATTTTGTTTGGATCTCAAAAGTCTCTTGACTGTGGGATATAGGAAAGTCACTTAAAATTGCCCAGTCTCTACAAATTGTCCTAAGTGAGGTGTTCCAAAGTGCATTACTGTGTTCCATGAGAAAAATACCATAAGGCAGTAACAAAGTGCTTTGGGTCTCTTGGACATTTCACCACCCCCGGGTCTAGCTGACTCTCATCAGTCCTCCCACCTGGATCGAGTCACGCACGTAGGGGATGACAGATCAGCCTGAAAGGCTTCTTCAGATGGGGAGTTGCTCCTAGTCAGCTGGGTAGGACAAGACAAAGAGAAGATAAAGATAAGAACAAGAACGAGGGCAAGGACAAGATAGGAGTTGGTACACTGTCTGCCCTCCCAGGCCTTTCCCAGGCACGCCATTATGTTGGACATCTGGGAACCTCTCTGGGGGGCTGCATAGTCCCTTTTGCTCAAGGTAATAAAAGGCCAATGGAGCAGTGAGTGGTAGACAGGTCATAGACCACAGTGACTGAGGATATACAGTTGTAATGGGTATGTCGCAACTGATGGAGTTGCTAGGAAGGTGGCACATGTATGTAATCAGGAGGCCAAGGCAGGAGAATCAAGAATTCAAGGCCAACCTAGGCTACATAGTAAAACTCTATAAACATCAAACAAAACAACAACAATAAATAAACAGACTACACATTTGGAAGGCATATGACTGGAGTTTGACACTTGGCTCTGCTGTGTGATAGCTCCATGACTTTGGGAAAATCTCCGTACCTTTGTTTCGTCATTTATATTTTGGGAACAAAGTTGTGGAGAGTGAGCAGGTTAATGCTTTGTAAGGGTCTGTTTGGAACAGCGCCTAGCACCTATGAAGCACTGAACGGGAGCATTAACTCAATTCTGATGCTTTTAATGTCATAAACTCTTTCTTGGAAATAATTAGGTAAGCTATAAGGAAGGGTTGTTTGAAAAGACAGCCTTCTTGTCTCCAGAGCATAAAGATATGGTTACATGGGAATATGAAATGTAAACATCAAAACTAAAATGATTTAGGGAGACACCAGGCAGACTGTCACAGCCACGCTGCTGGCAAGCCTTCTCATCGTGAAACAATAGCTCACTGATGGCTGTGCTGTTTATATAATAACTGAAAGCAAGGACAGATGAAGGTTAGGGAGGAAGGGAGGAAGGGGAGGAGACAAATCAGGAGGGAAGGCAGAGAGAAAAGAAAATCCTTGGAGATAATTTATTTTTGTGCTAGGGATAAAATTCCAGGCCTCACACGTGTTTGGCAAATACTCTACCACTGAGCTATATCCATTACCCCACCTCCCTCCCAAAACATATAGAATCAAGAGCTGGTTAGGTGGCTCAGTGAGAGGGTAAAGGTGCTTGCTGGTAAGTCTGACTACCTGTGGTTGATACCCAGAACTCAAGGTGAAAGGAGGAAAACTGACCCCTGACCTACACTCATTACACACATTCTCTCTCTCTCTCTCTCACTCTCTCTCTCTCTCTCTCACACACACACACACACACACACACACACACACACACACCATACACACTGTGTGTACAATACAATATCAATAAATTTAAAAATTGAAAAAAGGCATGGATTCAAGATATTAAGGGAAAAACTAAGCATGGTGGCTCATTATATTTGTAATCTTAGATGACAGAGAGAGAGAGAGAGAGAGAGAGAGAGAGAGAGAGAGAGAGAGAGAGCAGGAGGGAGGAAGCAAGGATGTTTAGTGGGTTCCTATATAAATTTGGACAGTGCACTGGGTTTTCACAGCATCAATGTCCATGTTCTTTCTAGGTGGCATGGACCTCCTTTTACCATAGACTTAGGTCTCTGTTTCCTTCTCTAGAATTTGAGTAGAGGTTTCTGAGGACTCCTGTCCGTGAGTACAGTGAAATGATGCTGACTTCTTCCAAGGCTAGATCAGGAGACAGATTCTTCTGGGATCTCTCCGAGAATACTTGCTCTTGGACTCAGCCCCCCAATTTGCCTGGGCCACATGAGAAGGTCACAGGGACATGTAGGAGGACTGGCTGACAGCCGGCATCAACCACCAGCTGTGTGGGTGACTGAGCCCTTCTGATGGTTCCAGCTCCTCCCTGCTACTTTGTCCAGGGAAGCCCAGGCATTGTGAAGTTGAAATAAGATGTCTCCAAGGGTCCCTGATTGAAGCCCTGGCCCATGGAAACCTCATGCATATAAAATTATTATTGCTTCCTGCCGTTCAGAGTCCGAATCACTTGGGGATTCTATAAAGACACAAAGGCATGGGTTCTAGAAAAGAAAGACACTGGAACTCTCTCCTGGGAACTTACATTTGAACCCTTAGAGCCCATAGCATAATATATTGAAGTCTCCCCTTTAATGAGCACTCAGATTTCTCAAATCTTCTCATATGATCTGTAAACCAAACTAGGAGTTTCTGGATAAGTACCATGAGTGGGTGGGGCCATTGAAAACCTCCTAGGGTTCCAGGGCTCCCCAAGAACCCTGAACAAATACAGATTCTCAACTTGAGAGTAATCAGAGAGGAGTCTGGTGTCTGGGCCCACAGGAAAGCTGACCAGCAATGCTTTGCACTTATGTGCTGAGGTTTGGTTAGCTGCAAGTACATATCACTAATGTAACATAGACAAGTGGATCGATGTGAGTCCAGCCTATTGTATAACATGAGTTCCAGGCCAAAAAAGAAAAGAATGTAAGAGAATAGCTGGGCATAGCAACATGTTCCTAGAATTCTGGCACTCAGGAGACTGAGGTAGGAGTATCCTGAGGCTGAAGCTAGCCTGGGCTACATAGTGACATTCTATCTCAAACAAATGAAGAGAAAATATCATTTAAAACTGGAGAGAAGATACCAGTGAGTCTTCTATTTTTTCCCAATAAAATATACAAGTAATTCATATTTATTTCTTCTTAGACATCCTAAAAATAACTCAAAATTAATTTTAAATTCTACCATAATCCCATCATCCAGAGACGTAGAAATAACCACTCATTATATGTTGCTGTATACTTTTTATGTTTTTAAATTTATTTTTAATTATGCATATGCATGTGGGGATGAGCACATGCATGACAGATGTTCTCAGAGGCTAGAGGCATTAGACACCCCTCCACCTCCACCACCCCCGGAGCTGGAGTTACCTGGAGCATGAAGCCCCCTGATGTGGGTGATGGGAACTGAACTTGGGTCTTCTGCAAGAACAGTATACATTCTTTTTTGTTTGTTTTTTGTTTTTTGTGTTTTTTTCGAGACAGGGTTTCTCTGTGTAGCCTTGGCTGTCCTGGAACTCACTCTGTAGACCAGGCTGGCCTCGAACTCAGAAATCTGCCTGCCTCTGCCTCCCAAGTGCTGGATTAAAGGTATGCGCCACCAACCGCCCGGCCAACAGTATACGTTCTTAACTGCTAAGCCATTTCTTTATCTCCCTAATTTTATTTTAAAATTTTATTATTTATTTATTTATTTATTTATTTGAGGGGTGGCATGCAGACCATGGCACATGTACAGAGGCCAGAGGGCAACCCATGGTAGTGGTTCCTTCCTTCTACCATGTGGATTCCAGGAACCAAACTCATGTGATGAGGTCTAGAGGCAAGAGGCCTTAGTTGCTGAGTTATCTCATAGGCCCCCGCCTCAGTTACTTTTTGACAAATAACACTTGCACATTTTTATGGAACTTAATGTAACTTTGGAGGCATGTATATAACCTATCTAGACCTCACACCTTACGCCATTACTTTGTGGGAAGAAATACACACCGCTGTGAATTGGAATCACCATGCTGGCAAACGTAACGGATGTGTCCTGTCCAACTCATGTTGTGCATGCTGGTATCTTTCCATGTCAGTAACTATAACTCCACTTATAATTCTAACAGTCACAAAGGAACACATTGATCAATGTACTACAGTTAGTTTAGTTTGATTTCTTAGTCTTGGAGATCAGATTGATTCTCCTCCCAGCTTCCTGTACTACCTACCATCTTGCACCGGACGCATATCTGAATAGACATAAGTAATTAGTTCTTTAAGAAAAATTCCTAGAAGTGGGATTTTAAGACCAAAAGGGTTTGTTGTTGTTGTTGTTTGTTTGCCTATTTTGAGACAGGGTTTCACTATATAACTGTCTTAAGTCACTGTTTATTACTGTGAAGAGACATCCATGGCCATGGCAACCTTATAAGAGAAAGCATCTAATTGAGGCTGACGTACAGTTTCAGAGGTTCAGTCCATTATCCTCATAGTGGGAAGTATGGCAGCATCCAGGCAGACATGGTGCTGGAAAAGGAGCTGAGGGTTTTATATCATCATCCATAGGCAGCGGGAAGAAGAGAAACTCTGGACTTAGAATGGGCATCCTCCTCCACCTGCCTCAGAGACAGAGTTTTTCACAGCACTGGCTGTCCTGCAACTCACTCTGTAGACCAGACTGGCCTTGAAGTCCAACAAGGCTATACCTCCTAATCTTTTCAAATAGTACAACTCCTGGCGACCAAGTATTCAAATCTATGAGTCTATGAGGGCTATTCTTATTCAAACCACTACAGTAACTTTGGCTGCCTGGAACTTACTATGTAGACCAGGGTGGCCTCAAATTCCAAGAGTTTTCCCCTGTTCAGCTTTCTGAGTGCTAGATTGAGGTGTGTGCCACTTTGTATACTATTTAATCTATATGGAGATATATTGAACCCATTGTCCATTATAACATTGCAATTATTTTTCTAAAGTGTTTGTTGTTTGTTCAGTGATTTTTTCCCTCCATATAGACAGTACCTTCATGTTCAGTAGTAATAAATAACATCATGAGAGAGCCTAGAGAGATGGCACAGTGTGTGTGTGTGTGTGTGCGTGCGTGTGTGTGTGTGTGTGCGCGTGTGCACTCTCACCAACATGAGTGCAAGTGCTTGAAGAGGACAGAGGCATTGGAACTCACACACTCACACACAAACACTCACACACACACACAGCTGGAGTTACAGGGAGGTGAGCTGTCTGATGTGCTGGCAATTGCATTCTCTTCTTCTGCAAAGGACAGTACTTACTCTTAACACACACACACACACACAACACACACACACGCACACACTTTTAAAAAGAACAGCACACAAGTCGAATGTGTGGGCACTCACCAGTAACCTCAGCACTTGGGGAGGCTGTAGGAGGACAACCAGTTGAAGCCATCCTGTGCTAGATAGACTCCCTGCCCCTTATGTAGAAAGTAGAAGTGAGAAAAAGAAGAAGGTAGCATCAGCCAGGGTTACACAGTGAAATCCTATCTTGGAAAAACTGAACAAAACAAGAGGCATTGGACCTAACGTAGGTAAAAATACGAAAAAGAAAAAAAAAAAAAAAAAAGGCAGAGAGAGAGAAAGAAAAGAGCCGCAGGGTGGGTCATAAAATCCCAAAGAAATTCAGCCCACTAAGATGCCCTTTATCAATTCTCTACTTTTCAGGTAGGCTAAAGTGAATACTTAAATTTGTTCAACCTTAAAAAACTCTATCCCAGGGCTGGATGTGAAGCTCATTGGGTAGAGTAGTTGCTTAGCATACAGTAATCTCTAGGTTCCATTCTCAACACAATGAAACCAAGCATGGTGGCGCACATCTGTAATCCCAGACTTTGAGAGGTGGAGGCAGGATCATCAGGAATTCAAGACCATCTTTATCTACATAATGAATAGGTACGTGAGTAGGTAGGTAGGCCTCATAATGGGGTTACATGAGACCCTGTCTTAAAAACAATGTATTCTATAGAATTTGAGTTTTCTTTAAGTAAACAGGCATTTTTGGGGGTGTGGTCTATGAGAGACCCCATGCAAGAAAGAGAATGCGGCAGGCAGAGTAGAATATGAAGGAAAAGAGGTGATCAGAGAAGTTGGAAAAAAACAACTTGAAGACAATGTCCTGTGGTAAACCATACATACATACATTTTTTGAAAGAAAATGAGGACCAGACCAGACCACCGAGGACTGTATTTCCACATCTGGGCTGCAGTCTGCAGCTGGAGGTTTTCAGACAGTAAATGATCTGATAAGATCCACATTTCAGAGAGTTTTTAAGTATAAAGGAAAAATTCAATTTTGGAACCAAAAAAAATTTTCTCTGATGGTTATAGTAGTTTGTTGCTACAATAATGCCATTGATCAATCACAAAACCTCAGCAATAAACAATAGCTTTTATTTTTCACATGTCTGGAGTCAACTAGAGGCCAGCTAATCAATCAATTCTGCTCAATTTGGTGAAGGCCTGGTTACCTGCTGGTTGGTCTAGACTGGCATCTGACTTGTTCTGGGCAGTCTTTTTTTTTTTTTTTTTTTTGGTTTTTCGAGACAGGGTTTCTCTGTATAGACTTGGCTGTCCTGGAACTCACTCTGTAGACCAGGCTGGCCTCGAACTCAAAAAATCACCCCTGCCTCTGCCTCCCAAGTGCTGGCATTAAAGGCGTGTGCCACCATCGCCTGGTCTGGACAGTCTTGTTAAGGATGTTATAAAGCCACCATCCTTGGAAGATGGTTATGGTATCTCCATCCAGTGACAAAGGTGCTTGCCACCTATTGGTTTCAAGCTCCCTAAAGTGTGTACCTTTCTCCTGAAATGCAGCCCAACATGTACACAAGTACCTATCTGTGCCTGTCTCTGTCACCTTCATCAGATTTGGGACAAGGAGTTGTCATATAAATATACTCACACCCATCCATCCATACTGCTTGCTCTGCCGTGAGCAAGAAAATTTCTTGCCTTTGACCCAAGTCAGTTGACTTTGCCAGCCACTGTGAACCGGGTCAAGTAAATGTCTTAGCTTGCATGTAGGGTAAAATTTCAGTCCTTCTTCACACCACCAGCTCCATGAGGATCTTCATAGCTGTGTCCCAAATGCTGGGCACAGGGGTGGGGATATAAATGGTATTTCTGAAATTCTTACCAAGTAAATAAAGGAATTATTATTAGGTTTTGAAATACCTTTTTACTTGTCCTTTTCCCCAGAACTTGTTTTTATGACAATACTTGGCATCTGGGTATGTTTCTTTTGGGCTTGTTTATTTTTTGAGACAGGGTTTTCATTATTTAGCCTAGGATGGCCTTGAACCCTGATCCTCCTGTCTCAGTCTCCTGTGTGCCATGATAACCGGTGTATGCCACCATATCTAGCTGTACTGTACTTTTTTTTTTTTTTTTTTGAGATTTTCTTTAACTTTATTTTATCTGTATGCTTGTTTACCTTCATGCATGCTTGTGCTTCTCGTGTGTGCAGTATCAGAGGAGGGCAGAAGACGGGGTCAGATCCTGTGGAACTAGAGTTAGCCATCCTGGTGGTGCTGGGAAACAAACCTGGATCCTCTGAAGAACAGCATGCTCTTAACTACCGGTCTCTTCAGCTCCTGCACTCCACCTAAAAAATATTTGAGAGGTATACCTCAGCTCTTAAGGGTAGTGCTCCCACATCTCTGAAACTTCATATGCAGGCCTTGATATGTGTATATATGTATTCTCTCTCTCCACCCCCCTTCCCATGCACATGTGTGCATATGCGTGTGTGCGCGCACACGAGTAGGCCAGAGGTAACCTTGGGCGTTATTCCTCGGAGCCATTTCATCTAACCTGCCTTGTTTGTTGAGACACTGTCTCTCGTTGACTTGGAGCTTGCCAATTAGGCTAGGCTGGCTGACAAGTGAGTCCCAGGTATCTGTTTATCTCTTCCTCTCCAGTGCTGGGGTTACAAGTGTGTGCTACCAAGCCTGGTTTTCTTTTCTACTTCTTATGTAGGTTCTGGGGATTGAACTCAGGTCTTTATGGTTGTGTGGCAAACACTTTCCTGACTAAGCCATCTCCCCAGCGATTCCACTTTTCTTTCTCTGTGTCTGTCTGTCTCTCTGTCTCTAGCTCTGTCTGTCTCTCTGTCTCTGTCTGTCTGTCTCTGTCTCTCTCTGTCTCTGTCTCTCTCTCTCTCTCTCTGTCTGTCTGTCTCTCTCTCTCTGTTTTGTTTCTTTTTCAAGACAAGGTTTCACTGTCTCCCTGGCTATTCTGGAACTCACTCTGTAGACTAGGCTGGCTTTGAATTCAGAGCCCTGACTGCTTCTGCCTCCAGAGTGCTGGGATTAAGGCATGTGCCACAACCAACAGGTCACTTTGATTTCTTTTACATTTTTCCTGTAGACTTTAGACAAAACTTATGGTGCTTCCATATCTATGTGTAAATTAGATTCTTTGTCCAACTGAGCTTGTAAAACCAGAGCAAGATGGGAAAATAAAAACTAAAAGTCAACAGGCTCAAATTAGAGGAATGGGTATGAGATGAGGTCAGTATCCATGCAATTTGTGTTATGTAACTTTCCTTGCAGCTGTCTGCTCAGCTGCTGGAGTCTGAGCTAAAGTTCAAAAGAAGCATCTCCAGTACATATTTTCTAATTTAAAAAGTGTTAAAGCACTTTAGACTCAAATATCTTCGTGCACTCAAGATCCACAGATGAATTTTAGTAAGCATATAGGACAGGATTTGTTACTCAGGCAGAGTGAAGTCACCCGTGTTGAAACTGCATTCATTAATGCCTCAGCCCTAGACAGAGTTGTCTTCCTGCTGACTCCCAAGACAGGCTGAGAGCTCGGCATGAGTCATAGTTTTGACAGTACAGACAGCAGCAGGGTGTTTCTCTTCTCACTCTGGCTTGTGCTGATTGGAAAGCAGGGGTGAGAATGGAAATTCTAACTCCATTCAAAAGACTCCAGATGAGGGTCCCTTAATGACTTATAAAAGTTAGTTTAAAGTAGCTCTTTGAATGGAAACAGCTCTCATGCATGATACAATGCAATGAAAACTGGGCATGGTGATTCCTGCATTCCCTTATCCCCAGCCCTGGGAGGCTGAGGCAGTAGGATTGTCACAAGTTTCAAGGTTAGTTTGCTCTACATAGAGAATTTTACTGCATTTAAAAAAAAGTAATATTTTTAAAAAAACTACAAAAATTGAACACCACCCTCTCTCCCCCACACCGCTGATCAATGTACTAATGAAGTGAACAGACAGTTCTCAAAAGAAGAAGCCCAAATGACCAATAAGTACTTTTAAAGGCATTTTAGCCATCAAGGAGATGCAAAATAAAAATGACTTTGAGGTTCCATTTTTCACCCCAGTGAGAATGGCTGTCACAAATCAAATGGCAACAAAATGTGGGGAAAGAGGAACTGTATTCACTGCTATGGAGAATGAAAATGGAAACCAGTATGGGGATTTCTCAGAAAACTAAAATAGAACTATTATAAGGACCCAACTGTCTTAGGGTTTTACTGCTGTGAATAGACATTATGACCAAGGCAATTCTTATAAGGACAACATTTAATTGGGGCTGGCTTACAGGTTCAGAGGTTCAGTCCATTATCATCAAGGTTTGGAGCATGGCAGCATCCAGGCAAGCATGTGCAGGAGGAGATGAGAGTTCTACATCTTCATCTGAAGACAGCTAGGAGAAGACTGACTTCCAGGCAGCTAGGATGAGGGTCTTAAAGCCCACACCCACAGTGACACACCTACTCCAACATGACCACAACCTCCTAATAGTGCCACTCCCTGGGCCAAGCCATCACACGAACATATACCCGAAGGATTCCATATCCTACCGCAGAGACACTAGCACATCCATGTTCGTTGAAGCTCTATTTGTAATAGCAAGGAAATAGAATCAGCCTAGATATCCATCAGTTGATGGATACATAGTGAAATAGAGTTACACATACACGATGGAACAGCCAAATTAAATTATGAAGATTCAAGAAAATGGGTGCATCTTGAAATGATCATATCAATAAGGTGTCCCAGACTCACAAAAAGAAAGACAGAATTTGCAGGTTTCCTCTCATGTGCAGATCCTAGCTTGTAATGTGTGCATACTAAAGGGGACCATGTTGGGGGGGGTGCTGAGGCAGGGAGGTGTGGTAATAGATTCTGTGTGACATGAGGTAGTTCAAAGGACACTAGGGTTAGAAGGGCACAAGGAGGGAGCAGAGAGATATGAGAGAAGAGTCAGGGGATCAACAAAATCTGTCTTTGAAAAAAACCCTTAAGTTTCTACTCCAGGGCATGATGTCACATGGTTTTTGTTGTTTGGTGGTTTTTTTTTTTTGTTTTGTTTTGTTTTGGTTTTGGTTTTTCAAGACAGGGTTTCTCTGTGTAGCCCTGGCTGTCCTGGAACTCACTCTGTAGACCAGGCTGGCCTCGAACTCAGAAATCCGCCTGCCTCTGCCTCCCAAGTGCTGGGATTAAAGGCGTATGCCACCACTGCCCGGCGATGTCACATGTTTTTAATGCCAGCACTTGGGAGGCAGAGGCAGGCCAATCTCTGTGTGATTGAGGACAATCTGGGTTACATAGCAAGTTTCAGGGCAGCCAGGACTACACAGTGAGAGACCTTTTCTCAAATACACACATAAACACATGTAAAACTCAGGAAATATGAAAAAAAAAGAAAAAAAATTCAAGAAATATACTTCTATTTTAAAATCCATGGTGATATTTAAATATTGAACACTATGAAAGATATCACTTAAAAAATAAATAAAGTGGGGCTGGAGAGATGGCTCAGTGGTTAAGAGCACTGACTGGTCTTCCAGAGGAACCAATTCCCGGCACCCACATGGCAGCTCACACTTGTCTGTAACTCTAGTTCCAGGGCCTTCTGATACCTTCACACAGACATGCAATGCAGGCAAAACACCAACATACATAAAATAAGAAAATGGACAAAATATAAAGTATCAAGCATATACCCTGGTTTTTCTATAGAAACTGTGCCACTAGCAATTTGGGGATGTGCTTCTTAATAAAATTATCCTGTGATCAAAGAAAATGACAGACTGAAATCTGAATGGAGATACAGGTGCTACTATCAAAGAGAAACACAAGCAGCCATGATGATGATTTCCTGAAGTTAGAACTCACTATCACAGTCTTGAAACAAAAATCAAAGTCAAAACTAAGGGATCGAGAGACGGCTCAACAGTAGGAGCATATACTCCTCTTGCAGACGACCTGGGTCCAGGTCCCAGCACCCATATCAGGTGCTCACGACCACCTGTAACTCCAGCTCCAGGGGATCTAACACCCTCTGGTCTCTGAGAGCCCTTGCACCCACACATGCACATACCCCCACACAGGCACATACATATATGCAAAAGTAAAAAGAAAGTAAATCTTTTTAAAACTATCAGACTGAATCTAGAGGTCCAAAGAGAAAATCTGTCTGAGGAGACCAGAGAGAGCAGTGAGGGGTGGATATGATCAAAATCCATTATATATGCTGATGAAATTATCAAGGAATAAACTTTTAATTTTTTTTTTTTAAAGAAAGGGGGTGTAGAGATGGCTCAGAACTGAGGAGCACTTTTGCTCTTGCGAGAACTGGGTTCAATTCCTGGCACCTACATGGTAGCTGACGATCATCTGACTTCCTCAGACACCAGACATGTAAGTGGCACACATAAATACACGCAGGAAAAACAGGCCCACACATTAAATAAATAAGTCTTAAAAACAAAAAAGAAAACTGAGTCTAACTAAACTTCTGGGCATCAGTCACCATTGACAAGAAAAAGTAGGCGCAGAATCCATGTAGAAATGCACCAGGAGTGTGTCATTAGCAAAATCAAAGGCTTAGAAACTCTGCAGATCCAATGCTCTGTGCTCTTCTACAAAAAAAAAAAAAAAAAAAAAAAAAAAACAAGGAAAAGAAAAAAGAAGTGTGCAGGAAACTAGATGTAAAGAAATGATGGCACGCTCCTCCAATCCCAGGAATTATGAGGCAGAGGCAGGAGGATCTCTGTGAGTTTATGGCTGCATAGAGGGTTCTAGGCCAACCAGGAACCTGTCTTAATAAATAAGAAGGAAACAGGGGGAAGGAGGGAGGGGGAGGAGAGCCCTATTGGCAGGTCTAGTCGACCACTACAGCTCATGCACTAAACTACATTCTTATTATAAAACAAGAAACCAGTAAAGTACACAAGACAATGTTTATATAAAACAGTGAGTTACTATGAGGCTGCACTTTCATGACTACTGACAGGTCTATAGCAAATTCTTTGCTAGTCATTCTCAAAAGAGAAGAGGCTAAGGGCATTGAGGAGCCTGCAGAAGCCACCCAAGAGCCAAGAACACATCTAGCCATGTGTGGGCAGGTGAAAAGTAAACTGTACAGGAGTTTGGAACAAGGCAGCATTAAGCTCCTGGCAGTAATGGATGTGGAAGAGATCACAAGTTCTTTGGATGACTCAGACTTCATTTCCTGGAGCAATTTATTTCCCAGAGCATCAAATTCAGACCAGCCAATTACCACCAGAAATGAAACTGTACCTTTGGTTACTTTGTTGTTCACGGTAGAGAGAAAGAGCTAGCTCCAAAGACCAGATTTCATCACAGAGAAATGTGATCAATCTCATAGGCAATGCACAGCATTCCTGGAGCTGTGTTCCAGGAGGCAGCCAGCTCTTTCCACCAAGAAATCTACCGAAGGTGAGGACCATGTTACATATATAATACAGAAAGATCTGGGTAAGACTCCCAAAGGGAAGGCAATGGCAAATGTCAGAGCAGAAGAAATGCTATGGGCTACCGAAGATTTTATTTAGTACCAAATGAGCCACTAACATCATGTATTAGAGTTCTAAAATTAAAAAACAAAAAAGAAAACTGGCAATACTAACTGCTGGCAAAGATGAAGTTCATTTCTTGCTACTGGAGAGGATTTAAGAATCTGGAAGACTGTCAGGTTTTTCATAACTAAACATAGTCTTACTGTGCAATGCAGCAATTGTATTTCTAAGTATTTAATCAATTATTATTGAGTTATGCTCACACAAAACCCTTACATATAAACGTTTTTTTTTTTTGCCTGGGCAAAGTGGTTTATTATGTGGTAGGGTCACGACAGGACTTAGGAATTAGCATTGGGGCCCTTCTTCTTGCCAAAGGTGGGCACAACATTGACAAATCGTCGGTTGTACTGCATTCGTCTCTTGGCCCGGCCTGTCTTCTTCTTCTTCTTTTCCTGTTTGGCCACCTTGGGAGTCTGACCCCTCACTTTTCCAGCACGAGCCAGGGAACCATGAACTTTACCTCCCAGCATTCGGCCTGCTACTTCCAGAGTGGTCAGGGCCTCTACACCACACTGGCCTAGGGTGGCCTCATCCTCCAGCGGCGAGCCTGCCAGAAGCACGACTTGATCTTCGGGGGCAATGCCTTCCAGTGAGGCCACATGAGCTTTGATCTGGGCGACCGTCTCATGGCCGGTCACCTCGAGGGTGTGTAGTTCCTGGGCGCGGACAAAGAGCTGCATGTTGGGTACTAAACCGCGGACGCCGCTGCTGCTACCGCGAAGATGGAGTCCACATATAAACGTTTAAAGCAGATTTATTCATAGTTCCCTTAAATAGGAAACAACCAAGAGGTATTTCAATAGATGGCTATATGAACAATGAGTACATCTGTACACTGGAATACTATCCAGTTATTTAAAAAATAAAGTGGGCTAGAAATGTCATATGTTTCCCAGGATAGTGTCAAGCAGAAGAGCTTTGCTACCGGCAAAGTCCCCCGTGCTCATTTACTCAAGGGTTCTTCTTCTCTGAATCCATGGCAACCACTGGTCTGCTTATTAGCTCTCACTTTGTGTTTTCCTAAATGCAGAGAAAATGCCTCTCCGTACTGGTTCCTCTCGTGTAACACAAGCATCTGGAGCAGCAGCTTTTCCTCTTCTTTGCCACTGTCTCCTTTTCCCTAGGCTGGGGATGAGTCTCAAGACAACTGCTCTACCACCGAGTTTCAGGCCCTTTTTAATCTTTATCCTGAGACCAGGCCTCACAAAACTGTTTGGTTGTTCTCTAACTTGATATTCTCCTGCCTTGGCCTCCTGAGTAGCTGGGATTAAAGGGGTATGCTACCATGTCTGGACTTCATCCATATTCTTGTATGGCTTGATTGTAATTTTTTTTTTTTTTTTGAGACAGAGTTTCATGTAGCTCAGTTTGGCTTTTGACTTCCTGTGTAGCCAAGGATGACCTCAAATTCAGCTCCTCCTGCCTCTAGCTCCCAAGTGTTGAAATTATAGGAAATGTGCTCTCATAGCCAGTTTAGAGAGTGAACCCAGGACCTCTGCGCATGCTCTATACCAACTGAGGCTCCCGATGCCTAGGTTACGCGAGAGTAACCAGTACGGAAAGGCATTCTCTTCTGCATTTAGGAAAACACAAAATGAGAGCTAATAAGCAGACAGTGTGTTGCCATGGATTCAGAGAAGAAGAACCCTTGAGTAAATGAGCACGGGGAACTTTGCCGGTAGCGAAGCTCTCCTGCTTGACCACTTATGCTGGGAAACATATGACATTATGCAATTTTCAGAATCCATAGAGTATACTGTAATGTAGGCAAGGTTTTTTTTTTTTCTTCCTTTTAAAATCTAGGTTAGGAGATTGCAAGATGGAGTGCAGAATGTGACTAAAGAATCTTACGGCACTACACATGTGCAAAATAATTTCACTGGAGGGGGTAGAAAGAAAAAGGGTTGAGCCAAGCAACAAATGTGAGACTAAAGATGAAAGGAACTGGAATCTAACTTGTAGTTGTCGGAGTTGTTCCCCATAAGGTCACATTAACAGGTCCAATGCTATGGTATGCTATATACCAGAAGCCAACTATTAAACAAATGGAGGATAGCTTCTTTGTGTTGGAGTGGGAAGTTACAAATAGGTAATGAGGAAAGGTTGGGACCATCTGAATAGTGCTGGAGGAGGCCAAAAAAAAAGAAAAAAGGACCTTAGGCTCCCTAAATTCTAGAAGCAGATTCTCATTCTCGGATAGGGACTATACAGTACAAAATAAGACCAGGGCATCTGGTAGTCCAGAAGGACACAAATTCTGTACTCAAAATACTATTGCTTAGCCAGATGGAGAGATAGCTCAGTGGTTGAGAGTGCTTCTGCTCTTGCAGAAGACCCAACTTCAGTTCTAGCATCCATATTGGAAAGCTCACAACAGTCTGTAAGGCCAGCTCCAGGGAAATCTGATACTTCCTGGGCACCTGTGTTAACATGCACATATCTACCAATACACACCTCCCCTGCACCCCCATGCCCCAACACCCCCACACAATTAAAAATAAAAATAAACCTTAATAAAGAAAAAAATTTTGCTAAGGTGGCCATGGTGACATTGGGGAGGCTGAGGCAGGAGGCTAGTGGCTTCAAGGATACCCTGGGCTACATCGCTATACACTGTTGCACTAGCAACAATGACAACAGTAAACCCCATCAGGTTTAACTCACTGTGACTTAGATTGTTGTTCCATACGAGGACCTACTCCTGACACATGACTAGGATCATTAAAGAAGTATATTTGTGGAAAATTTAAAACGTACATATGCACCAACCTTAAGAAAAACACAGATGGGCCGGGGAGATGTCCCACTTGAGAAAATGCTGCCACAGAAGCACAAGGACCTGAGTTGATTGTAGCACCCACATTTCAAAAAGCATGGTAGCTCATGCTTGTGATTCCCAGCACTAGAGAAGAGGTAGGTGAATTCTGAGGATTGCTGGTCCCCCAACCTAAACTAATCAACTAGCCCTAACTCAGGGAAAAGCCTGTCTCAAAAAACAAACAAACAAAAAAGAACAGGTAGACAGCACCAATCCTGTTTGTTTTTTTTTTTTTCTTCTTTGCTTTCTATTGTTGTGATAAAACACTATGATCAAAGCAACTTGGGGAAGAAAGGGTTTATTTCATCCTACAACTTGTAGTCCATCATCCAGGGAAGTCATGGTAGGAACTCAAGGCAGGTACCTTGAGGCAGGAGCTGATGCAGAGGCCATGGAGGAGGAGAGCTTACAGACTTGCTCCTCTCTATGGCTGCTGTCCTTAGCAGTTGTCCATGATGCTGCCATCTCCAAAATGCTGGGGTCTCTGAAACTGGGCTGCTGCAACACCAAAAGCCTCTTGTGGTGCCTGGGCAGTATCATCACCAGCTTTCCTGGCGACAGACCCATCTTAGGAGCAAAGGTGGATGTGCCACTAACCTCACTTCTGGCATCTGGCACACAACTTTGATCTTGTTGGGGCTGGTGGGACTTGGGCAGATGGTAGAGGCAGCTGGTGTCAGGTAAACACAGGGACAACCAAAAAGTTGCACTTAGCTTTCTTGGAGCCAAAAGCAGAAGAGCTCATCAGATAATTTTTTTTATCAAGTATGCTGAGATAGCTTAGCAGTTAAATGGTGAATTATTATAACAAATATGCTACATGGAACAATTTGGTTTAGTTTCTCATCTTGATGTTGGGATGAAAACACTTTTATGAGACCAACTTAGGGGAGAAAGGGTTGATTTTTGGCTCATAGCTCAAGGGTCCAGTCCATCGTGGTGGGAAAGTCAAGGCAGCAGGATTCTATCTACAAACAGGAAGCCGAAGGGAATGAATGTGCTCTGTTCACTTTCCCCATTTTATACAGTGGGAATCCCGTGCCCAGGGAATAGTCCCACCTACAATCATTCGACTTAAAACTAACCTGTCACAAACATACCCAGAGACCCAACCCCAGGTAATTCCAGATTGTATTAAGTTGAGAGTTAACACTATCCATCATGGAATTAAAGTCAGTTTGCAAAAGAATGAAGCTGAACCCTTACCTTACAACGTACAGTGGATTCTTAAGTATTGCACTTAAGAGCACAAGAGCTTAACTACCTCGGTAGTTTAATTCTTGCCTAGCATGCACAAAGCTCTAAATTCAATCCACAGCACTGAAAGATCAGACAAGAAAGAAAACAAGCAATCCAACAAAGTGAGACAATATTCAAGGTGGAGAGAAAATATTTGAAATTCTGAAATTAAAAAGGATGTATATATCCAGAATATGTAAAAACAAAACTAAAAAAGAAACCTCTAATAACTCAGCATCAAAAAAACGATCTAGGGCCGGGCGGTGGTGGCGCACGCCTTTAATCCCAGCACTTGGGAGGCAGAGGCAGGCGGATCTCTGAGTTCGAGGCCAGCCTGGTCTACAGAGTGAGTTCCAGGACAGCCAGGGCTACACAGAGAAACCCTGTCTCGAAAAAACCAAAAAAAAAGACGATCTAGGGGTGAGTGGGTAAAGGTGCTTGCCTGCCTAAGCCTGATGTTTAGTCCCAGGAGCAGCACGGTAGAGGGAGAAGAACCATTCCCTGCACGATGTTCTCAGAACCTCCAAACCTGCACTATGGTACACTCACAGCCCTCTCAACAAATAAATAAACCCTCTTTTAAAGGGTTTATAAAAAGAAAACCTAATGTAAGAATGGACCAAGAATCTAGACATGTGGCCAAAGAACATGTCCCCATGCCAGTGAGAATGTGAACAAAGGCTCAAACTCATTAGTCATTAAGGAAGTACAAATCAAAGTCACTAGGAGAGACGACTTCCCATACTCTAGGATGGCGGTGACCAAGATAAAAGAGATAATGAGTCTGTGAGGGTGTGGAGAACTTAGAGTCTTCATATATTACCCATAAGACTGTAAGTAGCATTCAACACTTTAGCAGTTCCTCAAAATGTCAGAGGTTATCATATGATGCACCAATTCCACAACAAGAGAAATGAAAACGCGCATCCATCCCAAACCCTGCACACAAACACCCATGGCAACATTTACTCCTAACAGCCAAATGGTAGAAGCAACCTGGCTGTAGTTAGATTCTGAAAGATCTATAGATTCACAGCTGGTAGTGGCCTTTTTTTTTTTTTTTTTTTTTTTTTTTTTGGTTTTCGAGACAGGGTTTCTCTGTGTAGCCTGGACTGTCTGGAACTCACTCTGTAGACCAGGCTGGCCTCAAACTCAGAAATCCTTCTGCCTCTGCCTCCCAAGTGCTGAGATTAAAGGCATGCGTTAGTAAGTGTTAGTAAGTTAGTAAGTGTTAGGTCTAACCCCCTTGACAAGCTGAATTCGAAAGAGGTTAAGAGCGACATTAAGGCTCTGAGCTCTGAGTGGTGTGATGTCTACTAAGAGTGGGTTTTCCATAGAACAAGTCCATGGACAGATAGCTAGCTGATGGAGAGCAAGACAATGCCAAGAGTGAAGGTAGCAGGAGGGAAGGTCCCAGAAGCAGGAACAATGGGTTTTGAGCAGTGTGTTTGTCCCTACGGCCTTCTTCCTCTGAAGAAGAGTCTCTGACCTCTCTGCTTAGAAAAGTTAACTAATACAAAGACTTTGCTGCGGTTTTGTAGAGACTCAGGTGGACTCTTGTTAGTAGGTGTACACAAATGAACTGAAGAATTAGGACCAAATAATGCAAAGTCCATTAAAACCAGAGAGTGCCTCAGTTGGAGCTGCTACTCTGTCCCCTCTTTCCACTCCCTCAGTGCAGAGGAGGTAAACCTAGGTTTTCTCCATCCATTCCTCCTGCCCCCCCCATCACTCATATTACTACTAACTGATGTATATGTTTGGAAGTGTTTCTGAGTAAAAGGAGGTTGGTCATTTGTTTATTGAAACAGGATGCAGCTGGGCAGTGGTGGCGCACGCCTTTAATCTCAGCACTGGGGAGGCAGAGGCAAGAAGATGCCTGAGTTTGAGGCCAGCCTGGTCTACAGAGTGAGTTCCAGCCAGATAAGGCTACACATGAAACCTTGTCTTAAAGAAAGGAAGGAAGGAAGGAAGGAAGGAAGGAAGGAAGGAAGGAAGGAAGGAAGAAGGAAGGAAGGAAAAGGAAGGCCAGCCCTCCACTATCTCCCCCTTTCGCACCCCCCCCTCCCCCCCCCCCCCCCCCCCCCCTTTTGCTATTTGGGTTCACCTTTTAATTTCTTCAGCGCCCCTGTTTTGGACAGGGTTTCTCTTGTAGCCCGGCTGTCCTGAACTCACTCTGTACCAGCTGGCCTCGACTCCGAGACCCCTGCCCTGCCCCAAGTGCTGGACTAGGTGGCACCCCCCGGCTTTTTGCCATTTTATTTTGTTTTTTGTGCTTTCTGTTTTTTTTTTGTTTGTTTTTTTTTTTTTTTTTTTTTTTTGTTTTCGACAGGGTTTCTTTTCGGGTCCATCCTTGTGACTGGCCTACTAGTCCGCCTGCCTCCATTGGATAAAGGCGTGCCCACCCCCCCTCCTTTCATTTTTTTATTTATTTTTTTTGTTTTTTATGGTTTTTGTTTTGGTTTTACCCCTTTGAATTGTTTATAATTCTTTCACCTTTTTTTTTTTATTTTTTTTGTTTTTTGGAGACGGGTTTCTCTGTGTAGCCCTGGCTGTCCTGGAACTCACCTGAACAGGCTGGCCTCGAATCAGAAATCTGCCTGCCTCTGCCTCCAAGGCTGGGATTAAAGGCTGCGCCACCACCGCCCGGCCCTGGTTTTTGTTTGTTTGTCTGTTTTTGTCTTTTTGAAGGAGAGAGAAAAAACATGAAGCTGGGTGGGTAGGTAGGTGGGGAGGAGTTGGGAAAGAGGAAAGAATATTATCAAAATATATAAAATACTTTCAAATAAAATTAAAAAAAAAACATGTTCTTACTGTGTTTGTATGACGTGGGGCAGATCACTGCCATGGTGTGCATCCGCTCGTCAGAGGACAACTTTGTGAAGTTGATTCTTTTCTTCTGCCTTTATAAGGGTTCAGGGGATCAAACTCAGGTTATCAGGTTACATGGCAATCACCTCTACCCACATGAACAATCTTACCAATCTTAGGGGGTTGTTGTTGTTTTGTTTTGTTTATTATGTGTGTGGGTTTTTTGTTTTGAGATTTTTGCTGTTGTTTGTTTGTTTTTGTTTTTTTTGAGACAGAATCTTTGCTATGTAGCTCAGGCTATTTAGAACTCAACACATAGCCTACGGTGGCTTCAAACCTATTGTCTTATTGTTTGTCCCTAAGGAGTTACAAATATTTACTACTGTGCCTGGGGGCAGAGTGGGAGAGGTAGTTTTGTTTGTCTTTGTTTTTAAATATTCTTTCAAGCATTAAATTGGGCCCTGATTATATTTTTACATATAAATTCATACACATTTCTGTCTGGTTCTATAGTCCTAGAATGTCCCACCAAAAGGTGCTTGGGTCCTCACCCTGAGGCTCTATTTGAAGGTTATGGAACCTTTAAGAGCTTAGGCCAAGTAGAAGTAGGTCACTGTAGATGTGTCCGTTAAAGGATATTGAATCCTGGTCCCTTCTTGTCTCCTTCTTTACTTCCAGGACATGAATTAACCAGCCTCCTCTGCCATGTGCTCCCTACCTTGATGTGCTGATGCCTTTGCCACAGCCAAAAGGCCAAAACTGCTGAGCCAAATCAAAACTTTCCTCCTTTTATGTTGTTTATTTCAGTTGCTCTGGCACAGAGACACTAGACTAACTAAGAAACCAAGTCAAAATAAAGCAGAACTTCCTGCTGCATAATCTGGCAGCTAAATCTCATCATGTATGTGTGTGTGTGTGTGTGTGTGTGTGTGTCTGTGTCTGTGTGTCTGTGTTTGTATATGGATTATATATATGGGTGTGTGTATGATATGTGTATACGTGTTGATAATGTGTGTTTATGTGTGAATGTGTTTGTATATGAATATGTACGTGTGGGTTTGATGTGTATGTATGTATTTGTATATAGGTATATATAGGTGTGTATGTGTGATGTGTAGTATGTGTTTGTATGTGTCTGTATATGGGTATATATGTGTATGTGTGATTATGATGTGTATGTATTTGGGTACATTTGTGTGTTATGTGTATTTGTATATGGATATGTTTGTGTGGTGTGTTTGTTTACATGTGTGCCTTTGTTTATGTGTGTATGTATTTGTATATGGGCATACTAGGTTTGTGTGTGTGATGTGTATGTGGTGTGTGTGTGTGTGATGTGTGTGAGTGTGTATGTATTCACATGCACATGTGGAGGTCAGACAACAACTTATAGAGTCACTTTTCTCCTTTCACCGTGTGGGTTTTGGGGATCCAGACCATTAGCCTTGGTGTCAGAACTGGGAGCTGTGTCAGCAGTTCCAAACTATGGCACTATCTTCGGCACAATGCATTAAGTGTCAGTGTTTCCCCAGTACTCTCCGTGATAAAGCTGTGGATTTCAAAGAGACACATCAGGAAGATAGGTCAATAGAAGATGGCCCTAGGCATGCTTTCTGTTACTGGGCCATCTAAGCCCAGGCCTGAGGTGGGACAGGGTGCAAGGTAGTCTACTGCCCCAACTCCTGAGATGGATCGATAGAGCAAGTGCTTCCGGCCTCTAGCTTCACTGTAGACGATCCTTGGCATGAGTCAGTGATTCTCAAAAATAATTTAGGAGACCAAATTAGGTCATCTATTTTTAATTATTGTGGTTATTAATTTCACAAATTGTAATTTAGTGCCACTCTCAGATGCAATAATTCTTGAGACCTGAAGAGCTGGTCATGTGTTCTTCTGAGGCTTTTGGTTTTTTTTTTAATTCTTCACACTGAAGGCCTGACAGAGTTCCTCACACCCTTTAGCCAACAATGTTGACCCTCACATTTTCTAACTTTATCTAAAACATAGTCCAAGAGAGTAGCTTTTTTTTTTTAACAAGCATTATTCAAAGCACAAAGACCTCTATTTTGGGAAGGGAACATTTCCAAGAGCTTAAAAAAGGAAAAAAAAAACCCTCAAAGTTAGCAACAAACTTGAGCAGTATCTAATTAAAGCATTTACAGTAAACAACTGATTGATAAAGACAACTCAGAAACCCGTTTAGTTTTCTATTGAAAGTGGGTGTAATCTTCGAATCACAAGGCTGCCCGGGCTTCGCTGCCATGCAATGGGATGGCTTGCTGGTTTCTATTAAAGAAAAAAATGTGGCAGTCAGTGTTGCTCACAGTTTTTCTTTGTGTAGAATTCCTTGGAATTCTATCAAAAACCATTCCTTTACAAACAACCCCCATACACAATCTTAGGTGCTTCTAAGTTTGGGTCATTTTGCTGTTGGTAAGAGCCCAGCTAAGATGAGAATGCAGCAGAGAAAAACATAAAACAAAAAAACCAAAAATGCACACTGGCTCTTTGAACGTGACTGGGGAAGCTGTATCAGAGAAGTCTGGGTTTCTATTCATTAGGCAGCCAAATTAATTCCTGAGTGGGAGGAGGGTCGATGTGGAGTGGTTGGGGGATGGTTGGCCATATATTTCTGGCTCTTTCTGAGATTCTGAACACATTCAAACATACAACTAAAGGCCTAGAATCATCATTGGTAATGAAAGAGCCATTTAAAGGGTTTCTTTGAAATAGTGTCTCTGGCCATAAGGCTCTAAGTCTGAATTTATTTACAGTTTTGATTTTGCCTTGCAGTGTTACAAACTATAAGAGATAAAACAAAAGCCTCAGTTAGTGGCCAATACCTGTGAGACATGCTGAAGAGGCAGAGGTAGGAGGTGCATCATTTTAAATTCACACAATGATCTGCATGTATCCTAGGGTCTCCCTATCTGTTTGAGATCATCAACCAGCCTGGACTACACTTGGGGCCAATGAGATGGTGCAGCATGTAGAGGCACTATCAGCCAAGAGCAAGTTCCTGAGTTCAATCCCCGAGATCCACATGAAAAAGGGAGAAAATCGACTCCTGTAAGTTGTCCTCTGACCTCCATACGCTCCAAGCCCACCACTCACGCATGCACACACACACACACACACACACACATGAATACATATAAGGGGGAAAATGAGAAGAAGACCTATGGGGAGTGTGCACTTAGAGATGTAGCTCTGGTTCAGAGTTTTGGAACTGAGTGACTCCTAGAGCATGGAGCCATAACTCTTGCATATTCACTAGGAAGCTGACATAATTCATCAGCATGGAAAATTCCCACCATGGTATTCACTGTAGACATCCTAATTTCTAGAGTCCTGTTACAGAGCATGAACTGCCTTTATCTCAGCTTACCAATGTGCTTGAGGATTCCAGGTTTGTTTTTGATGCTGGTGAATTATGTCAGCTTCCTAAGTAAATATGCAACTCGCCCTACTTCATCAGTGACCGCAATTCCTAACTTGCTTCAAATCTTTCACAGGAGATCTCCTTCCTGACAGTTTCAAGACAGTTCCCAACTTAGTTGAGATATTTCCTGATTTATTTGGACTTCCCACTTTCTTGAGATTCTTCCAGACCTATCTGTGACTCTTCCTGACTTGTATAGAACCATCCTTCCAGACATGTTGAAGACTCTTCCTGATGTAGTTCAGACTCAACTAGGATACTGAAATCTTCTGAACATGGTTGAGGTGATTCTCGATGTATCTGAGCATTTCCCTATCTGTTGAGATTCTTCCAGACATATGAAAAAATTTTCTTGACAACTTGGAAACTCATTCTGATTAGATATCTGTTGTGGTTTGGATATGAAATATCCCTTCAAAAGACTTATGTATGTAACAGTTGGTTCCCAGCTGGTGGCACTATTTGAGAGGTCTTGGCAACTTTAAGAGGTGGGGCTTGGTTGAAGAAAGTAGGTCACTAGGGGAGTTTATTTTAGGGGCTAACTCCTGTTCTGCTTCCTGTCTGTACATGCTTCTACCAAAGTGACATTCTACCTAAACCACGGGACCAGAATCAATGGAACCAAGGACTATAGAAAGAAACCACTAAAACTGTGAGCCAAGGTAAACTTTCTCTCTTCAAGCTGTTCCTCTTGGATATTTAGTTACAGCAATGGAAGTCTAACTACCGACAGTCTTTTTCGGAATTCTTGGTTAACTTTCCTGACATATATAAGACCATCCCTGATCTGTTTGAGACTCTTCAAACACCTCCTAATTTGTTTTGAGATGATTTATGACATGTCTGAATTCATGCCTGATATTTTAGATTTGACCTGACTTATGTGACAGCTTTCCTGAGAAACTTTTCAACATCTTTGAGAGCCTTCTAAGTTGTTTGAAACCTGATTGAGTTATTGGATAAATTTTCTGAGGTAGCTAACTAAGACTCTTTCTGATATATTAGCAAATTTTATTGACTACTGGAGCTGTGCGTTGTGACTTCTCCATAAAATATTTGGAACTTTCTTGACTTGCTGAGACTCTTCCTAAGAACTTGAGGGCCCGTCATGAGATAATGAGAACTTCTTATCAGTTTTAGATCATTCCTTTTGTGTTTGAAATCATCCCTTGCTTGGTGGACACTACTTCTGACTGGTTGAATGTCTTCCTTACATGGCTGAGATGCTCCTTAGGGTGTTAGAAATAGCGACTGGTTTAATTAATCTCTTCCTGTGGGTCTGAAACCCTTTCAGATAGATCTAAGACTCTTCCTGTAGTAAGCCCGAGACGTGAACAGATGACTTTTACACTTTTCCTGACTTTTTTATTATCATACCCAGAGTCTCTGTGACACGTAAAGAACTTGTCAACATGTTGGAGACCTTTCCTGACTGCTTAGACCTGTTTCTGATGACTCTGAGATACTCTGTGACTTGTCTGTGACACCCTCCATGATATGTGACAACATTCCAACATTGTTAACTGTCTGTTTGGTATATATAGATTCCTCTTGTGTGTTTGAGATGTTTCCTATTTTAGTATTTCTGCTCAGCCTAACGATTGTGACATGCTCCCTGACATTTATAAACCCATTTGTGACACATTTGTGCCCTTTCCCATTATTCAAGACAATGTCAGGCATGTTTGACATCCTAGTTGCTTTTTGAGACCTTTCAGATTTACTGACAGATCTGAGAACTTTCTTGACTCTGTGGGTGTGGCCCATTCCTGACATTTTCCTAAGTTCTTCTGCCTTGGGTAAAACTGTTCATGATATGTTAGACATTTCTTCTGAGTTGCTTGAGACCCTTCCCAACTTATATGAAAGCTTCCCCTGGCATACCTGAGACTCTTTTGAAGGTATCTGGGCCTCTTTCTCACAGTTGGAGATGCACATTGACTTGTTTGCAGCTTATCTTAATCACCCAGAGAAATTTTTAGACTTGTTGGATGAGATTCCGGATGCCTTTAAGACATTCCCCAGAAACACAGCACTTGCTAACATTTTGTAACTCGGTTGGATATCTTTAAGGTTACTCATGACACATTTGAGTGAGACTCTTTTGATATGGTGACATTCTTTGTTATATCTAAGACACTTCCATTCTGAGACACTTCCTGACTCAATTGCAGATCTTTTTAAAAAAATATTTATTTTTCTTTTTTCTTTTTTTTTTTTTTTTTTTTGGTTTTTTGAGACAGGGTTTTTTGTTTTTTTTTTTTTTTGGTTTTTTCGAGACAGGGTTTCTCTGTGTAGTCCAGGCTGTCCTGGAACTCGCTCGGTAGACCAGGCTGGCCTCGAACTCAGAAATCCGCCTGCCTCTGCCTCCCAAGTGCTGGGATTAAAGGCGTGCGCCACCACCGCCCGGCTTGTTTTTGTTTTTTTTTTGGTTTTTTGAGACAGGGTTTCTCTGTGTAGTCCTGGCTGTCCTGGAACTCACTCTGTAGACCAGGCTGGCCTTGAACTCAGAAATCCGCCTGCCTCTGCCTCCCAAGTGCTGGGATTAAAGGCGTGCACCACCAACGCCCGGCTTATTTTTATTTTCTGTGAATGAGTGTTGACCTGCATGTATGTATGGGCATGGTTTGTACCTGGTGCTTACAGAGACCAGATAAGGAAGTTGATTTCCTGAAACTGGAGTTACAGATGGCTATGAGCTAGATATGGGTGCTGGGAACTGAACTGCAAGAGCATCAAATACTCTTAACTGTTGAGTCATCTGTCTAGCTAAATTATAGCCCTGAGCTGCTTTGAAAACCCTCCTGATTTGAGATATTTCTTGATGTGTTTGAAAAGTTTCCTGTATGCTCTAGAATGATACTAAACAGTTTTAGATACCATCTTCCATGACTCTCTCGGTCAAATACCCACTTTGACTTGTTTGGGTCCTGGTCTATTATATCTAGGACATATTTTAGATTCTTCATGACATGTTAGGACCTTCATTACTTATATAAAATAGTTCCTGATATCTTAGAGACGTTTGGTTGCTCTTCTAAAACTTACCAATACCCTTTATTTTTTTATTGTTTTGGTTTTTTTCGAGACAGGGTTTCTCTGTGTAGCCCTGACTGTCCTGGAACTCACTCTGTAGACCAGGCTGGCCTCGAACTCAGAAATCCGCCTGCCTCTGCCTCCCAAGTGCTGGGATTAAAGGTGTGCGCCACCACCGCCTGGCACCAACACCCTTTATGAGTTCATGACTGCTTGACATTCTTACTTGCCTGCAGATAATTTTTCTGACTTGTCATCTAGCTAGAAGTCTCTTTGTGTCTGTCTGCTTGAGGCAATTGGTGATGTATTTAAAGTTTTTGTTGATTACTTTGGGCCCTCCTGGACTTGTTTGAAAAGATTGTTGATAGAATTCAAATTTCTCTTCTCACTTGTGATAGTTTCTGAGACTATCCAGACACTTCCTAACATGTTTAAAACTCCTCCTTCGAATATTTCAGGCTCCTTCTTATCATATTTGAGAACCTTACATACTTAAGACTCTTTTGAACATGTGTTGCCAGGATTCTTAGTGAGATACTACAAACATTTCTGACTGGCATGAGATATTCCCAGAAGTCATGTGAGTCTCATAGTGAAATATTCAAGACCCTTGTAGATGTATTTGAGACTGTAACTGATCCTTACTGATCAATTTCATGCCCCTCTGATGACTTTGAGATCCTTCCAAGATGATTTGAAAAGATAATCATATAGTTCAGACCCTTCCCCTCTTGAGAACATTTTCGGTCCTGCTTCAGAAGTATCCTGTCCTGTTTTAATGCACTTCCTGATGCATTTGAGACATTTTGATGACATTGAGACCCCTTTCTGTTGTGTCTGAAACCTTTTGGAGATTATGACTCTTCTTTTTTTTTTTTGGTTTTTTTTTTTTTTTTTTTTTTTTTTTTCTTCGAGACAGGGTTTCTCTGTGTAGTCCGGGCTGTCCTGGAACTCGCTCGGTAGACCAGGCTGGCCTCGAACTCAGAAATCCGCCTGCCTCTGCCTCCCAAGTGCTGGGACTACAGGCGTGCGCCACCACCGCCCGGCTGATGAACACTTCTTGAGACACTGCAGAACCTTATTGACTTGGGTGTTATCATTCCTGAAGTATTCCAGATACTCAGCTGTTGGAGAGAGCTCCTGTCTTATTAGAGATGTTTTCTGATACATATGGGACAATTCTGGATTTGTTCAAGCCTTCTTCTATGTTAAAGACACTTCCTGACGTGTTTGTTACGAGATGACTTTCCTGATATGTCTGTCTTGCTGTCTCTGAGATACCCGCTGACCGTTCCAACCCATAATGTCATCTATGAGGCATTTGTCTCCTTCAGTCATTCCTTTTCCTTACATGGATATTTGAGACCTTTCAGGTAACCTTTGGAACTCTGTCATTCAGGAGATTTTTAAAAATAAGCCTGAGACTGTCTGCCCTTCTTGAGAACCTTCCAGATGTGTTTGAGAGCCGCTTGCAGGGATTTGAGGCTCTTCCTCACTGACTTACATGTGACTCATCTTGACTACTTCGAAAACGTTCTGGACTTGTCTGAGATGCATACTTAGGTGATTAAGAGTCTTCCTGTCTGTTCTGGAAGTTCTTGAGAACTTTGAAATCCTCCACAATTCTCTTAAAACCTTTCCTTGAATGGCTAAGACCCTTCCATAGGCATACAGGCTGTTTTTTTTCTCCTTGAGGCCTTTGGTTACACACTTTCTGCTCTTTCTGAGAACTTTGAGACCTTTCAGAGTTATTTGAGAGGTTTGATGCAGACGGGACTGCTCCTCAGTCTGTGTGATACTTTCTCTTTTTTTTTGTTTTTTGTTTTTTGTTTTTTTCGAGACAGGGTTTCTCTGTGTAGCCCGGGCTGTCCTGGAACTCACTCTGTAGACCAGGCTGGCCTCGAACTCAGAAATCCGCCTGCCTCTGCCTCCCAAGTGCTGGGATTAAAAGGCGTGCGCCACTACCGCCCGGCTTGTGTGATACTTTCTGGTGTGGCTGTTGCACTTCCTCACCTACTGGAGATTCTCCCTGCCAGTTAGAGGCCATCCTCAAGTGTGCACACTCTAGATTGTATCTAGATTTTAAAAAAAAAGAAAGAAAACGGATGAAAAGAAAGAAGGAAAAAAAAAGAAAAGAAAAGAAAGAAGGAAGGAAGGAGGGAGGAACTCTATTTTGGACATTTCCTGATGATGATATTTCCTGAGTCTTCATCTGCCATCTTTGCAACATCTCCTGACATATCTGAGACCCTTCTAATGTATTAAGAAAGTGTTCTCCCTGTACTTCACTCTCTTCCTGATAGGATGGGCCTGAAAACTGTCCAGGAAACATGACAGAAAGGCTCACAAGTGGAGAACAAGTGCTTCGGAGCCACCACAGGCAGCTGCAAACACAGTAGGAACAGTTGAGGAACCTCGTAACTTCTCTAGCACACATGGAGGCCTCTCCTGATATCCTTAAAACATTTGTCCATTTATTTGTATCTGCTAGTGCCAAATTTACCGCTTTTTGTGGTCTTAAGAAACTTTCCTAGCTGGGTGGTGGTGGCACACGCCTTTAATCCCAGCACTTGGGAGGAAGAGGCAGGCGGATTTCTGAGTTCGAGGCCAGCCTGGTCTACAGAGAGTTTCCAGGACAGCCAGGGCTACACACGAGAAACCCTGTCTTGAAAAAAACCAACCCCCTCCCCACCCCAAAAAAAAACCTTTCCTATGGTGTGAGAGAATTCAAAACCCCTTGTGTTTGGGGACATATGCTGGTATACCAGGCATCTTTCACTGTATTCCAGACTCTCCCTAATGACACTGAAGGCCCCTTTAGAGAGAAATTAACACTGTATCTGACTTGCCAGAGACTCTACTTCACTTCAGTCCCTTTCTGGAATTTTTGAGACCTACACTTATTTTTTTGAGACATGTTTGTGACAAGTTTGAGACTTCTTGACATATTCACAACATGAATCCAGGCTATGCAAGAGTGTTCCTCCCCATTGGAGACACTGACTAACCTACTTGTAAGTCTTCCAGGTTGCTTGTTTGAGATGAGTTGTGATAGTCTGGAGACATTGTTCTCTGTTTGTGACACAGCTGTTATGGTTGAGACTCTTGGGCCTTATGTAGTGTAATAAATTTGAACTTCCTGTGCAGTCTTCCTCCCAAGTGTTTAGTACAAGCATGCTCTACCATACTCAGCTTCAGAGATCTATTTTGAACTTTGCTGGACAGAGTTAAGACCCTTCCTTTTCTAGTTTTAGGCCGTCATGGACTTAAGTCAGTCTTCTCCTATTATATTAGAAACTTGGTCAGACCATGAGGCTCTTCCTGTTTCCTAAAATGACTCCTAATATTCTTGTGGACTCTTTTTTTTTTTTTTTTCGAGACAGGGTTTCTGTGTAGCCCTGGCTGTCCTGGAACTCACTCTGTAGACCAGGCTGGCCTTAAACTCAGAAATCCACCTGCCTCTGCCTCCCAAGTGCTGGGATTAAAGGCGTGCGCCACCACCGCCCGGCTATTCTTGTGACTCTTTTGAGACTTATCACTTCCTTTCCTAATTATCAAAGACCC
>JAJTUV010003930.1:0-57809 GCA_021653895.1 Mastomys natalensis | reverse complement strand
CCTAGCCTAACTGCCATCTGAGAGGCTTTACCTAGCAACTGATAGAAACAAATGCAGAGACCCACAGTCAAACGTTAGGAGGAGCTTGAGTGTCATGTGTAAAGGGGAAGGAAGGATTGGAGAAAACAGAGAGGTCAAGAAAACATAGGGGCCTACAGAGACTGAACAGCTCTACAGAGACCATGCATGTGATGGACCTAGGCCCTTGGAACATATCTGTCTTTATGTGGGATTCCTAAAATCAGGATCACGAGCTATCTCTCTGTTGCCTGTCTTTGGATCCTTTTCCCCTAACTGGGCTCCCTTGTCACAATAGGAGAAGATGTGCCTAGTCCTACTGCAACTTAATATGCTAGGGTGGATAGATATCCATGGGAGGCCTCCTCTTTCTGAGGAGAAAGGGAAAATTGGAAGTGAGAGGGACTGGAAGGAGAGAAGGGAGGGAAAAGTGTGATCTGGATGTAAAGTTCATTAATTTTTTAAAATTCAAAACTGAACTCCAGTCCCCATCCACCAGATGTTCTCTTAGATAATGTTTATCCAACTGAGAAGAGAATAAAAGAAGGCCATCTTCCCAGTTCACTCACATGTTCTTCAATTTTCCACAACAAATTTGATGCATGGATATAGTTGAATGTGAGTCGTTGTGAATTACCATTCTTCACCCAAAGAGGACCTTTTGGTGGGTGAGCTGTTTTAGGTACAGCTTTGCCTGTTCTTGTAGCTCTATCTCACTCATAATCATGCACATTTCTAATATCATTCAGTGGGAGAATCTAGTACATAAAGTTCATGCATAGGATTTCTTTTGATCTTAGCATATTGAGGTAATTGAGATTACTCCATTAATATTCTTGGTCAAAATTACATTTCTATCTTCACTTGTGTTTCCTATGCTGTGAGTGTTCAGCTACAGTTAGGAGTCTGAGAATCTAGTGTGATCCTTCTAGAAATGCATGCGGATGGTAAGAAGAGTGACTGAAAAGCTGCTAAAAAGACTTTTTTTCTCCAAACCTTACTGTTCTTTCTTCTTGCTTTGTTTTTCTCATATTACTATCCAGTATCTGAAATTAGAGCAATTATTTGATTATTATTTATTGTTCAGTTAAATACAAATTAACTGAAGAGAGGAATCCTGGGTATCAAACAGATATCGGGTAAATGTAGCAAGTCACAAACATTTATGAGCGTTATCTCGAATCTGCCTATGCCCCTTGCCATCCATCGGCATTATCATCCTTTGTTCCATAACGGTGTCATTATAACTCCTGGAATTGATCAGGAGCATATTCATTTGTTTCCTTTTTGCTGAATTTAAATAATTCAATTGCATTGAAAAATCACATCATATAGTTCCTTTATGATTATTAAAAATATTTATTTTGGATGCTTTCTTACATATACACTGAGCATCTATTTCCCCCTCATATTTATTGAGCTATGACATACATACAACAGTGTATACACATTAATGCAAACACATTCATAAAATGTAAGATATACATACACTAATCAGTGAGACAGTCACCAATGAAAATATCATGAGGACTTGAGGTGTACATGTATAAGGCTCTGTGGTGTAGAGATCGGGTCTGTTACTATGTATTGTAATGCTAAATACTGGCTCCCAAGTTCTGGTTCCTTCAGGGACACAGGAATTCTCGTGTACACCAAGTGATGCTTTGTAATCTTGCTCCTTAATTTAAAACTATTTGTTAAATAAAAATGCCTACAGTCTATGGCTGGGCACAAGAGAGGTAGTGGAGCTTTGGTTCCCAAGACTTGGGGTCTGAGGAGGAACCACAATGGGTAGGGGAGACACCATGGGGAAAAGATCCTGAGAACTGGCATGGAGGGCTGGCTAGTGGAAGTAAGAGCAGCCCAGGTGGAACATGGCAAGTCAATCCCGGGCTTATTGGTAGGGAAATAGACATAATAGAATAGAGGGTAGATATCTGCCCAGCTCCAGTGCTATCTAAGGTTTATTATAAATATAAGTTTTGAGTGTTTTATCTGGGAACTGAATTATCAAAGATGGATGTAGAAACACTCAAGTAAATGGGGGTATAAATGTATAAGGTTCTGTGGTCCATCCTCATGACTGAAAGACATTATTTAAATATCACCACTACATCAAAGAGTTTTTTCTTCTTTTTTCATTTATGAACCAAAATTAACAAAATTCTATATTATGAACAAGTGTTTAAGTATATTGTTCCTTAAAATACATTCCCATTTCAACTTAATTCAGCATTTCTTACTATGGTGCTCCTCATTTCTTCTCAAATATTAGTTCCTAGCACCAGTTTCATGCTCTTTTTGCTCCAGTCACTTTTTTCATTGTGAAACAATTGCTGCTCTATGCTTGTCAAATCCAACATCCTAGTATGGGTTTCTTTCTCACTCTTTACTCAAAAAGCATTTTGGGGGGAAGATGATCCCATCTTGGGTCACCCTGTAAGGAAGGTCATCTCTATATCCTGAAATTGTAAAACTCCAGTTTCTGAATTACTTTCTTTGCATAATTGCCTCTAGCATGCTACATATCCTATGTATCCATTATGTTTATTGATTGTTTCTCTCACTAGAACATATTCTCAGTAAGTTTAGGGATTTATTTTCTCTTTTGTTTATTATTGTATGCCTCAATGATATCATAATTCTTGATACAAGTTAAACAGCCAATCATTATTTGCTGCATAAATGTGCAAACTAAGCTTTTTAGCTACTCCATATTTAAAGGAAATCTTTTTTATTGGATATTATATTTATTTACATTTTAAATGTTATACCCTTTCCAGTTCCCGTCCAGAAACTCCCAACTCCCAGTCCTCCCTCCCACTACTTCTATGAGGGTGCTTCCCCACCCACCCATTCCTACCTCTCTACCCTTGCATTTCCCTACAGTGGGGCAGCAAGCCTTCCCAGCACCAAGGGCCTCTCCTCCCATTGATTCTCAACAAGGCCATCCTCTGCTACATAGGCAGCTACAGTCATGGGGTCCTTCCATGTGTACTCTTTGGTTGATGGTTTAGTTCCTGGAGTTCAGGGGTGGGGGGATCTGGGTGGTTGATATTGTTGTTCTTCCTTCAGGTTGCAAACCCCTTCAGCTCCTTCAGTACTTTCTCTAACTCCTCCATTGGGGACCCCATGCTCAGTCCAATAGTTGGCTGTGAGCATCTACCTCTGTATATGTCAGGCTCTGGCAGAGCCTCTCAGGAGACAGCTATATCAGGCTCCCGTCAGCAAGCACTTATTGGCATCAGCAATAGTGTCTTGGTTTGGTGACTGTATATGGGATGGATCCCCAGGTGGGGCAGTCTCTGAATGGCCTTTCCATCAGTCTCTGTTCCACACTTTGCCTCCTATTTCCTCCCTTGAGTATTTGTTCCCCCTTCTAAGAAGGACCAAAACACCCACACTTTGGCCTTCCTTCTTCTTGAGCTTCATGTGGTCTATGAATTATATCTTGGGTACTCTGAGCTTTTGGGCTAATACCCACTTATCAGTGAGTACATACCATTTATGTTCTTTTGTGACTGGGTTATCTCATTCAGGAGGATATTTTCTAATTCCATCCATTTGCCTAAGAATTTCTCGAATTCATTGTTTTTTAATAGCTGAGTAATATTCCATTATGTAAATGTACCACATTTTCTGTATCCATTCCTCTGTTGAAAGACATCTGGGTTCTTTCCAGCTTCTGGCTGTTATAAATAAGGCTGCTATGAACATTGTATAGCATGTGTCCTTGTTATATGTTGGCGCATCTTTTGGGTATATTCCCAGGAGTGCTATAGCTATGTCCAATTTTCTGGGGAACCGCCAGACTGAAGGAAATCTTTTTTTTTTTTTTAATTATTATTTATCAGTTTCTTTAAAAAAGATGTTTTGTGGTCAAACATTCCTTAATGATTGTGTGTCTCTTCATGAGAAAGGTTATGTTCCCTTCTTCCCTCTCCCTGTCCTGTCTTCCCTCCTTACTCTCCTCCTTTTTTATATGGAACTTTCTGTGTCTCAGCTTGCCTGGATCTAGAGAGCTCCTGCTTTAATTAGCTTCCTGGGTTCTAGGGTTAAAGTGCTACCCCACAATGGGCTTTCACATGTCCTCCTGGTGTCCTACTTGAAGTTTCTGTGGTGTACTGCAGTATCACTTGACTTAAAATTTTATTTGCAATATGCTTAAACCAAATGATCTCTCTGAGTTATTCTATGTCAAACAAACTATATAGGATCTTCTGGTTTCAGGTAAAATAAGGATAATAGAACTATACTCCTCAGGATAAAGGACACTGTTAGATTTCCCTCCTTTCTTGGAGAGGTTGAGTGTTAGAGGAGTGGTTGCCAAGGGTTAGAGATGTTAGAGATGTTAGAGCATCACCGAGTCAGGAACTCACTTGTACTTAGCATTCTCTAGTGAGAAGATTTAACAATTCCATCCTGTACCCTGACCTCCTAACAAAAATGTCCCCATGTTTCAATATGTAACTTGACCAGCCTTTCAGACAGACTATACACATAAAAATGGCAAGCCTATAGATTCAGAAGCTTTTTGGTGCTTGTGAAGAGGCAAATGAATAGAAAAGGTAGAGGTCAATGACTTGTTTTCATAAAAGGCTCTATACAGCTTGAAAGAACTTAACACTGAGAAGAAGGTTTTGCTTTGGACTACCTCTGACTTGTTAAGGAAAAGTCAAAAAACCATTTTTATAGAGCAAAAGCACAGAATAAAGAAATCTTATGACTACACAAAACTATGCTTACCTACATTTTAAATAGATACAGCCACATCTTAACATTTTCAGCAGTTCAGAGTATGTTTAGCTACCAATGCATGGAGTAGAATATCTAAACACATGAGGGACTTACTTCAGATAGGACAATGAACTGGTATTAATTAGAAGTAGGCAGCTGATTATTGTACCATCTTAAAGAGCTATATATTGTCCTTAAAGGTCTATAAAAATCATTGGATCTAAATCAATTATATAATGATAAATGGATATTTCCTTTCATATGCAAGCCTACCATTGCCTATTGATTATAGAGTGTGGTGTGTTTTGTTTCTCATACAGTGCGGAATTATTAGACCCATTAGAATGAATTGATGAACTATTTCACTAAAATCTTGTAATCAGTCTATGGCTGTGAGACAGACTTGTTTTTTAAATGGTGTAAAGTATACTAATAGAGGTTAGGATTGAGCCTGTGACCTTGTTCCCATTAGTATTATCTTTGATCCCATGAAACCAAAATTGAAAACAATTTCCCTCACAAATTTAGAGTCTACTCAGCATCTAAATTAGGGAGTCTATTTTTCATTTAGTCAGGGCTTGCCCTACAAAGTCAGTGCTGAGTGTTTCATCCCAGAATCACCATTAAAATATTCCGGGAAAATAAGACCCAGCATTTTTTCTGGATTAGCCCTGTTACCTGTCATTAGGCATACAGGCTAACTTACGTTAAGTTAATGGTTACCACTTGGCTTCTGGAAGATAGTCTATGGTGAGAAACTGACCTCAGAAAAGAGAAAATTAGAAAAAGAATCTAAATCAGAATTTAGTATGTCACCAATCTGTTGAAATTACCTCTATAGCACTAATGAATGAAAAGCAGAAAGCCTTCTAGAAGAATTGTTCTCCAGAACTTTCTAGGGTTTGTCTAGTAATTATCTCCCCAAAACTCCCAGAGATGGCTATCAGATGTGTTCCAAAACTCCCAAGTGCTCAAATGCTTGTAAACCACTAAAGAAAGAAAAATTATTTTACATTAAGTCAAATCTCAACTGACAAGCCCTTTGATCTTCTGCCATTCATAATGGTATGTAACTGAATCACTGAAGTTCTTGGTAAACTTTTTTTTGACATCTTTATTATTCTATATCTCCCAGCAAAATTATAATATGAGCATTCTACATTAAGATGTTTAGGTTATTTCAATTTGTTAACTATTACAGATATAGTTAGTATATCTAATGTGTGTGTGTGTATGTGTCTTTTGCATCTTACCAATTTTTATTTATATGTTATTTAGGTTGGAGGCAAACTATTCAAACTGTCACTTTCTTTAAAACTTATGGAACATAATGAAAGCAGTGCTGAGAGCAATCTTCAATGTCCATAGTACTAATTGCATCCAAATAAAGATGAAGAGATATCATACTATTGACCTAATAGCACACCTGAAAGCACCAGAATAAAAAAGTTGTAAGCACACCAAAGGGGAGCAGATGGCAAGAAATTATCAAATTGAGGGTTGAAATCAAATTAGGAACTAAGAGAACAGTACAAAGAACCAACGATACAAAGAATTAGTACTTTGAGAATCTCAAAAAGATAGAAAGACACATCCAAACTAACTAAAAGACAGAGAGACAATATGCAAAGTAGTTAAATTGGAACTGAAATGGGGGACATAACAGCAAAGAAGGAAATCCAGAGAATTGGAAGGTTTATACTTTAAAACTCTATCCCATAACATTGGAAAATCAAAAAGAAATGGATAATTTTTGCAATACATAGTACTTACCAAAGTTAAATCAAGAAAAGGTAAACTGACTAAATAGTCCTATAACCCCTAAAGAAATAAAAGCAATCATTGAAACCTCTCCAACCAAAACAAGGCCAGGGGCAGACAGTTTTAGAACAGAATTTTACCAAATTTTAAAGAAGAGTTAACATCAATATCCCTCAAATTATTCCACAAAATAGAAATAGAAGGAACATTGCTCAATTCATTTTATGAGGCCACAGTCACCCTGATATCTAAACCGCATAAAAACGCAACAAATAAACAGAATTACAGGCCAATTTCCTTTATGATCATAGAAGCAAAAACACTCAATAAAATACAAACCAGATGTAAGAACACATCAAAAAAATTATCTATCATGACCAAGCATTTTCAACAAATGGTGCTAGTATAATTGGTTATCTGTAAGTAGAAGAATACAGATAAACTCATATCTATCACCCTGCACAAAACTTGAGTCAAAGTAGATCAAAGACGTCAGAAACACTGAACCTGATTGAAGAGAAAGTAGGGAACAGTATTGAACACATACTCACAAGAGACAACTTTCTAAACAGAGCATTAACAGCTCAGGCACTAAGGTAAAAATTCATGAATGGGACCTCCTGAAATCTAAAAGCTTTTGTAAAGAGACTGTTGTACAAAGGAAGCCTACATTCTGGGAGATGATTTTTTTATCAACTCCACATCTCATAGATGTCTAATATTCAAACTATAGGAAGAACTCAGAAATCTAATCATTAAAAAAACTAATTTAAAATGGGGTATAGATTTAAACTGCAGAGAAATCTCAAATGGCCAAAAAGTATTTAAAGAAGTGTTCAACATCTTTAGCCAACAGAGAAATTCAAGCCAAAATGACTTTGAGATTCAATCTTACATCTGTCAGAATGACTAAGATCAAAAACACAAGTCACAGCTCATGCTGGTGAGGATGTGGATCAAAGGGGACACTGCTGCATTGCGGGTGGGAATATAAACCTGTATAGTCACTTTGGAAATAAAAATGGTGATTCATCAGAAAGGTGATAATCAATCTACCTCAAGACTCAGCTATACCTCTCTTTGGCATATACAAAAAGGACACTCTACCATACCATAAAAACATTTGCTCAACTATTTCCATTGTGGCATTATTCATAATAGCCAGAAACTGGCAATAGCCTAGATGTCCCTCAACAGAAAAATAGATAATGAAATTGTGGTATATTTACACAATGGAATATTAATCAGCTGGGGTTTTTTGTTATTTTATTTATTTGCATTTCAAATGTTATCCACTTTCCTGGTTTCCCCTCCTCAAACCCCCTTTCCCATCCCCCTACCCCTGCTTCTATGAGGGTGATCCTCAACCCACCCAACCACTCCTACCCACCACCCTAGCATTCCCCTACTCTGGGACATGGAGCCTCCATAGGACAAAGGACCTCCCATCCCCTTGATGCCAGATAAGGCAATCTTGTGCTATATATGCAACTGGAGCCATGGGTCCCTCCATATGTACTCTTTGGTTGGTGGTTTCGTCTCTGGGAGCTCTGGGGGAGGGGGTCTGGTTGGTTGATATTGTTGTTCTCCCTATGAGGTTGCAAACTCCTTCAGTTCCTTCAGTCCTTGACCGAACTCCTCCATTGGGGTCCCTGTGCTCAGTCTGATGGTTGGCTGCAATTATCTGCATCTGTAGTGGTCAGGTTCTGGCAGAGCCTCTCAGGGAACAGCTATATCAGGCTCCAGTCAGCAAGTGCATCTTGGCCTCAGCAATAGTGTGTGGGTTTAGTTTCTGCAGATAGGATAAATCCCTACGTAAGGTAGTCTCTGGATGTCCTTTCCTTCAGGCTATTCTATTGATCTATCTGCCTGTATCTGTACCAATACCATATGACTTTTAGTCACTATTGCTCTGTAGTACAGCTTCAAAATCTACAGAACAATGAAAGAATATTAAAAGTTCCAGGAGGAAGAAGCAAAGTAATCATATAAAGGCAGACCTATCAGAATTACTTCTGACTTTTCAGCAAAGACTCTAAAAGCCTGAAGGGCCTGGGCAGATGTCTTGCAACCTCTAAGAAGCCACAGATGCCAACCAAGACTAAGACACAAAAACGGAACCCTCAATCACCATAAAAGGGAAAAACAAGTCCACCCAGTCCTTTCTGCAGAGACAGACTGCTAGCTAGTCTGCTCCCCCCAGAAGACACCATATCTTGAGGCATCCCAGAAGGTCCACTCCACTTAGAGCATTTGATAAGAACCCTCCCAAAGTCCAACAGCTGCCACTGGGAGCCCAGTGGACTCAGGGACCCATACCTCCCAAAACTCTCACCCACCGAATACCACTCCCCTTCTGCCCGGTCCTTTCTGCTGGGACAGACTGCTAGCTAGTTTTTTCCTGTGAAGTTACCTGATCCTGAGGCATCCCAGGAGATCTGTCGTACTCAGGGCATCTGACAGTACAGCCTGAGATATCCCACGAGATCCACTGTACTCAGGGTAACTGACACCACAGCCTGAGGCATCCCAGGAGATCTAGTACACACAGAGGAACTGAGAAACTGATCACCAACTTGCCTGCTCCCCTGAAGGCACCCCAGTTTGAAGGTCTTCCACAAATTCTTCTGTACTCAGGCAACTGGGTACAGAACCGGGGGCTCTGTGGCATGTAGAGCAACTGACCCAATGAACCAAAAGCCTCCCTAGAGTTCTGCTACATACAAGGAAACAGAAACTACAGTGCATAGGCCTCCGCTGGAGAACAGCTTCACACAGGACAACAGGTTGACTGCTCCTCTGAAGACCTCCTAGGAGATCTACTGCAGCCAGGGCAACAGATTAGGAGCTTTTCTGTCCCTCCGAAGAATTCCCAGTTGGAAGGCTCCACAGGAAGTCTGCTACAGACAGGGCTGCAGGCCTACCAGAAGACCTGAAGCAACCCAGGGACAAAAGAGACAGACTCCAGACAGAGTCATCCAGACCAGCAAATCAGGGATAACGAGATGGCAAGAGGCAAGACCATAAGCTACAGAAGCCAATATACTTGGGCATCATCAGAATTGTTCTCTCAACCATCATCACCCAGTTCTCCCAACCCAGCAATCCCTGAATACATCAATACACCTGAAAATCAAGAAGCTGACCTAAAATCCTATCTCATGAAGGTAATAGAGTCCTTTAAGGAGGATATAAATAAATCATTGAAAGAAATACAGGAAAACATGGGCAAACAGGTAGAAGCCCTTAAAGAGGAAACAAATCCCATAAGGAAATACAGGAAAACGCAATCAAACAGGTGAAGGAATGGCATAAAGCAGTTCAAGACCTAAAAGCAGAAGTAGAAACAATAAAGAAAACACAAATGGAGGCATACCTGGAAAAGGAAAACCTAGGAGAGAGGTCAGGGATTACAGATCACTAATTTAAGTGATACTTAAGTATCACCAACAGAATACAAGAGATAAAAGAGAGAATCTCAGGTGTAGAAGATACCATAGAAGAGATTGGCACAACTCTTAAAGAAAATTCAAAATATAAAAAACTCCTAACTGAAGACCTCCAGGAAATTTAGGACAGAATGAAAAAGACCAAATCTAAGAATACTTGGAATAGAGGAGAATGAAGATTCTCAACATAAAGGACCTCAAAATGTCTTCAATAAAATCATAGGAGAAAACTTCTCCAACCTAAAGAAAGACATAGCCATAAAGGCACAAGAAGCCTATAGAACACCAAATAAATGGGATGAGAAAAGAAAAATCCTCTCATCATATAATAATCCAAACACTAAATGCACAGAACAAAAAAAGAATATTAAAAGCTGCAAGGGAAAGGGACAAGTAACATATAAAGGTAGACCTATCAGAATTACATCAGACTTCTCAACAGAGAATATAAAATCCAGAAGATCCTGGACTGATATACAGACTCTAAGAGAAACACTAATGCCAGCTCAGACTACTATATCCAGCAAAACTCTCAATCACTATAGATGGAGAAAACAAAATATTTCAGGACAAAACCAAATTCAAACAGTATCCTTCTACTAATCCAGTCCTACAGAGGATCTTAGAAAGGAAACTCCAACACAAGTAAGGTACTTTCACCAAAGAAAAGACAAGATATTAACCATCTCACAACAATGCCGAAAGGAAAGAACCACAAGCACACAAAGCCACCTACAAAAATAAACATATCAGGAACCAATAGTCATCTGTCTTTACTATCTCTCAATATTAATAGACTCAATTCACTTGTAAAAAAGACATTAAAAAAGCAGACTGGATTCATAAACAAGATCCAGCATTTTGCTGCATACAAGAAACACAGCTCAATAACAAAGGCACTATCATAGAGTAAAAGGATGGAAAAAAGTCTTCCAAGAAAATGGTCCCAAGGTCCTTTGGCCTGCGGCGGGCCCGTTGCTGGTCTGCTCCTGTGGAAACACAGGATCCTGAGACATCCTAGGGGGACCCACTGCACACAGAGCAGAGGGTAAGTCACCTTGCCCACTAGCCCAAAACCCAGAGTTACAACCGGGAGCCAGGTGGGGTTTAAGGAACTAGCAGGCACCCAAAGCCCGCCCCTCCGGACTATAACTTCCCGTGCGCCCGGACCCTGGGCCTTGGACCTGGGGCGGGACCGTTGCTGGTCTGCTCCTGTGGAAACACAGGATCCTGAGATATCCTAGAGGGACCCACTGCACACAGAGCAGAGGGTAAGTCACCTTGCCCACTAGCCCAAAACCCAGAGTTACAACCGGGAGCCAGGTGGGGTTTAAGGAAATAGCAGGCACCCAAAGCCCGCCCCTCCGGACTATAACTTCCCGTGCGCCTGGACCCTGGTCCTTTGGCCTGGGGCCGGCCCGTTGCTGGTCTGCTCCTGTGGAAACACAGGATCCTGAGACATCCTAGGGGGACCCACTGCACACAGAGCACAGGTCCCTCAGCTGGTCTGCTCGGGTGGAAACACCTGATCCTGAGACAACCTAGAGGACATACTGCATCCAGTGCAGAGGACACTTAGCTGGTCTGCAGCTGTGGAAACATCGAATCCTGAGACATCCTAGAAGACCTATTACATCCAGAGCAGAAGGAGCTTAGGATCACAGGAACACAGAGACATCTGGAATCCGAGGAGATCTGACACAAGCAAGATAACTGGAAAGACAGACTCCAGTCAGACACAGTGAGCACAGGTAACACTAGAGTCAACCAGATGGCGAAAGGCAAGCGAAAGAACACAAGCAACAGAAACCAAAGTTACCTGACATCATCAGAACCCAGTTCTACCACCATAGCAAGCCCTGGATACTCCATCACACAGGAAAAACAGGACTCAGAATTAAAATCATTTCTCATGATGATGATGGAGGATTTTAAGAAGGACATAAGTAACTCACTTAAAGTAATACAGGAGAACACAGGTAAACAGGTAGAAGCCCTCAAAGAGGAAACACAAAAATCTTTTAAAGAATTGAAAGAGAACACGGGTAAACAGGTAGAAGCCCTTAAAGAGGAAACACAAAAATCCTTTAAAGAATTTCAAGAAAACACAACAAAACAGGTGAAGGAATTGAACAAAACCATCCAGGATCTAAAACTGGAAATAGAAACAATAAAGAAATCTCAAAGGGAGACTACTGTGGAGATAGAAAACATAGGAAAGAGATCAGGAGTCATAGATGCAAGCATCACCAACAGAATACAAGAGATAGAAGAGAGAATCTCATGCACGGAAGATACCATGGAAAACCTCGACACAACAGTCAAAGAAAATGCAAAATGCAAAAAGCTCCTAACACAGAACATTCAGGAAATCCAAGATGCAATGAGAAGACCAAACCTAAGGATAATAGGTATAGATGAGAGTGAAGATTCCCAATCTAAAGGGCCAGTAAATATCTTCAACAAAATTATAGAGGAAAATTTCCCCAACCTAAAGTACAAGACACCCATAAACATACAAGAAGCCTACAGAACACCAAACAGACTAGACCAGAAAAGAAATACCTCCTGTCACATAATAATCAAAACACCAAATGCACAAAACAAAGAAAAAATACTAAAAGCAGTAAGGGAAAAAGGTCAAGTAACATATAAAGGCAGACCTATAAGAATTACACCAGACTTTTCACCAGAAACTATAAAAGCTAGAAGATCCTGGTCTGATATCATACAGACCCTAAGGGAACACAACTGCCAGCCCAGACTGCTATACCCAGCAAAACTCTCAATCACTATAGATGGAGAAACCAAGATATTCCATGACAAAACCAAATTTGCACAATATCTTTCCCACAAACCCAGCACTTTCAAAGGATAATTGATGGAAAACGCCAACACAAGGAAGGAAACTACAACCTAGAAGAAACATGGAAGTAATCGTCCAACAACCTCCCAAAAAAAAAAAAAAAAGGTAGCTACACAAACATAATTCCACCTCTAATAACAAAAATAACAGGAAGCAACAATCATTTTTCCTTAATATCCCTTAACATCAATGGACTCAATTCTCCAATAAAAAGGCGTAGACTATCAGACTGGATACATAAACAAGACCCAGAATTTTGTTGTATACAAGAAACGCACCTCAGTGACAAAGACAGACATTACCTCAGAGTAAAAGGCTGGAAAACAATTTTCCAAGCAAATGGTCCCAAGAAACAAGCTGGAGTAGCCATTCTAATATCAAATAAAATCGACTTTCAACCAAAAGTAATCAAAAAAGATAAGGAAGGACACTTCATACTCATCAAAGGAAAAATCTACCAAGATGAACTCCTCAATTCTGAACATTTACGCTCCAAATGCAAGGGCACCTACATACATAAAAGAAACTTTACTAAAGCTCAAAGCACACATTGCACCTCACACAATAATAGTGGGGGATTTTTAACACCCCGCTCTCTCCAATGGACAGATCGTGGAAACAGAAACTAAACAAAGACACACTGAAATTACAGAAGTTATGGACCAAATGGATTTAACAGATATCTATAGAACATTTCATCCTAAAGTTAAAGAATACACCTTTTTCTCAGCACCTCATGGTATCTTCTCCAAAATAGACCATATAATTGGTCACAAAACAGTCCTCAACAGATACAAAAAGATTGAAATAATCCCCTGCATCCTATCAGATCACCACGGACTAAGGCTGGGCTTTAATAATGACAGAACCAAGGGAAAACCCACATCCATGTGGAAACTGAACAATGTTCTACTCAATGATGACTTGTCAAGGAAGAAATAAAGAAAGAAATTAAAGACTTTCTAGAATTTAATGAAAATGAGGAAACATCATACCAGAACTTGTGGGACTCCATGAAAGCAGTGCTAAGAGGAAAACTCATAGCTCTAAATGCCTACAAAAAGAAATTGGAGAGAGCACACATTAACAACTTGACAGCACACCTGAAAGCTCTAGAACAAAAGAAGCAAATATACCCAAGAGGAGTAGGCATCAGAAATAATCAAACTCAGGGCTGAAATCAACCAAGTAGAAACAGAAAGAACTATACAAAATATCAACAAAACCAAGAGTTGGTGTTTTGAGAAAATCAACAAGATCGATAAACCCTTAGCCAGATTAACCAGAGGGCACAGAGACAGTACCCAAATTAATAAAATCAGATCTGAAAAGGGAGACATAACAACAGAAACTGAGGAAATTCAAAAAATTATCAGATCCTACTACAAAGGCCTATACTCAACAAAACTGGAAAATCTGGATGAAATGGACAATTTTCTAGACAGATACCAGGTACCAAAGTTAAATGAGGAGCAAATAAACCATCTAAACAGTCCCATAACCCCTAAAGAAATAGCAGCAGTCATTAAAAGTCTCCCCACCAAAAAAAGCCCAGGACCAGATGGTTTTAGTGCAGAATTCTATCAGACCTTCAAGGAAGACCTAATACCAATTCTCTTCAAACTATTCCACAAAATAGAAACGGAAGGAACACTACCCAATTCGTTCTATGAAGCTACAAACACACTCATACCTAAACCTCACAAAGACCCAACAAAAAAAGAGAACTTCAGACCAATCTCTCTTATGAATATTGATGCAAAAATACTCAATAAAATTCTAGCAAACCGAATCCAAGAACACATCAAAGCAATCATTCATCATGATCAAGTGGGCTTTATCCCAGGAATTCAGGGATGGTTCAATATTCGGAAATCCATCAATGTAATCCACTATATAAACAAACTCAAAGAAAAAAACCACATGATCATCTCATTAGATGCTGAGAAAGCATTTGACAAAATCCAACATCCCTTCATGGTTAAAGTCTTGGAAAGATCAGGAATTCAAGGCCCATACCTAAACATACTAAAAGCAATATACAGCAAACCAATAGCCAACATCAAACTAAATGGAGAGAAACTTGAAGCATTCCCACTAAGATCAGGGACTAGACAAGGCTGCCCACTCTCTCCCTACCTATTCAATAAAGTACTGGAAGTCCTAGCCAGAGCAATTAGACAACAAAAAGAAGTCAAAGGAATACAAATAGGAAAGGAAGAAGTCAAAATATCACTATTTGCAGATGATATGATAGTTATACTTAAGTGACCCCAAAAACTCCACCAGAGAACTCCTAAACCTGATAAACAACTTCAGCAAGGTGGCAGTTATAAATCAACTCGAACAAATCAGTAGCCTTCTTCTACATGAAAGATAAACAGGCTGAAAAAGAAATTAGGGAAATGACACCCTTCACAATAGTCACAAATAATATAAAGTACCTCGGGGTGAATCTAACCAAGCAAGTGAAAGATCTGTATGACAAGAATTTCAAGTTTCTGAAGAAAGAAATTGAAGAAGATCTCAGGAAATGGAAAGATCTCCCATGCTCATGGATTGGCAGGATTAATATAGTAAAAATGGCCATCTTGCCAAAAGCAATCTACAGATTCAATGCAATCCCCATTAAAATACCAACTCAATTCTTTACAGAACTTGAAAGAAAATTCTGAAATTTATTTGGAACAGCAAAAAACCCAGGATAGCGAAAACCATCCTCAACAATAAAAGAACATCTGGAGGAATCGCCAATCCCTGACCTCAAGCTGTACTACAAAGCAATAGTGATAAAAACGGCCTGTATTGGTACAGAGACAGGCAGGAAGATCAGTGGAATAGAGTTGAAGACCCAGAAATGAACCCACAGAACTATGGTCATTTAATCTTTGACAAAGGAGCTAAAACTATCCAGTGGAACAAGGACAGCATTTTCAACAAATGGTGCTGGTTCAACTGAAGGACAACATGCAGAAGAATGCAAATCGATCCTTTCCTATCTCCTCGTACAAAGCTCAGTCCAAGTGATAAAGACCTTCACATAAAACCAGACACACTGAAACTAATAGAAGAGAAATTGGGGAAGACCTCGAATACCTAGCACAGGGGAAAAGTTCCTGAATAGAAAACCATGGCCTATGCTCTAAGATCAAGAATTGACAAATGGGACTTCATAAAATGCAAAGTTTCTGTAAGGCAAAGGACACTGTCAAAGACAAAAAGGCAACCCATCAGATTGGGAAAAGATCTTTACCAATCCCACATCCGATAGAGGACTAGTATCCAATATATACAAAGAACTCAAGAAATTAGACTCTAGACAACCAAATAACCCTATTAAAAAATGGAGTAAGGAGCTAAACAAAGAATTCTCAATTGAGGAAATCCGAATGGCCGAGAAGCACCTAAAGAAATGTTCAGCATCCTTGGTCATCGGGGAAATGCAAATCAAAACAAACCCTGAGATTCCACTTCACACCAGTCAGAATGGCTAAAATAAAAAACTCAGGTGATAGCAGATGCTGGCGAGGATGTGGAGAAAGAGGAACACTCCTCCATTGTTGGTGGGATTGCAAGATGGTGCAACCCACTATGGAAAACAGTCTGGCGGTTCCTCAGAAAATTGGACATATCACTACCTGAGGACCCAGCTATACCACTCCTGGGTATATATCCAGAAGATGCTCTAACACATAACAAGGAAATATGCTCCACTATGTTTATAGCAGCTTTATTTATAATAGCCAGAAACTGGAAAGAACCCAGATGCCCTTCAACAGGGGAATGGATACAAAAAATGTGGTACATTTAATACAATGGAATATTACTCACTATTAAAAACAATGAATTTGATAAATTCATTTATAAATGGATGGAACTAGAAAATATCATCCTGAGTGAAGTAACCCAATCACAAAAGAACATACATGGTATTCACTCACTGATTATTGGATTTTAGCCCAGAAGCCTGAAATACCCAAGATTCAACTCACAGACCACATAAAGCTCATGAAGAATGATGACCAAATAGGGAGCCTTCAGTCCTCTTAGAAGGAGTAACAAAATACTCAAGGGTGCAAATATGGAGATACAGTGCAGGACAAAACTGAAGGAGGACCGTCTACAGACTATTCCACCTAGATATCCATCCTATGTGCAGTCACCAAAGGTAGAGGTTGATGTGGATGGCAGGATGTACACGCTGACAGGAGCCTGATATAGCTGTCTCCTTAGGGGTCTGCAAGAGTCTGACATACTCAGAGCAGATGCTCACAGCTAACCATTAAACTGAGCATGAAGTTTCCAATGGAGAAGATAGAGTGAAGGCTGAAGGAGTTGAGAGGATTTGCGACACCATGAGGAAAGCAACAATCCCAACCAACCAGAGCCCCCGGGGTCTAAACCACCAGCCTGGGAGAGCTTAGGGAGGGACCCATGGCTCCAGCTATATATGCAAGGGAGCTATATATAAGTGGGAGAAGAGATCCTTGACCCATGAAGGCTGGACGTCGTGGGGGGGGGGGATACTCGAGGGTGGGGAGGTGAGGTACAGGGGAGCGTGGGTGGGTTACACCAACGTGGAGGCAGGAAGAGGGGGAAGGGATAGTGAGTTCCGGGGAGGGATGGGGGAAATGGGTAAGGAGAGAACATCTGAAACGAAAAAATAAAAATTTTTTCAATAAAAAAAATAAATAAATAAATAATAAAACTTGTTTAAAACATAAAAAAAAAAAAAAGAAAAGAAAATGGTCCCAAGAAACAAGCTGGAGTTGTCACCCTAATATCCATAAAATAGACTTCAACCAAAGTTATCAAGCTTAATGAGGAAGAACACTTCATATACATCAAAGGGAAAATCCACCAAGAAAAAGTCTCAATTCTGATCATCTAAGCCCCAAATGCAAGTGTACCCACAGTCATAAAAGCAACTTTACTAAAGCACAAACACATATTGAACCACACACAATAATAGTGAGAGACTTCAACACACCACTCTCACCAATAGACAGGTCATTGAAACAGAAACTAAACAGAGACACAGTGAAACTTATAGAGGTTATGAACCAAATGGATTTAACAGACATCTACAGAACATTTTATCCTAAAACAAAAGAATACACCTTCTTCTCAGCAGCTCATGGTACCTTCTCCAAAATCAACCGTATAATTGGTCACAAAACAACTCTCCATTGATACAAGAAGATTGAAACAATCCCATCCATCCTATCAGATCACCATGGCCTAAGGCTGGTCTTCAATAAGAGCAAAAACAATAGAAAGCCCACATACACATGGAAACTGAACAACTCTCTACTCAATGATAACTTGGTCAGGAAAGAAATAAGGAAAGAAATTAAAGACTTCCTGGAATGTATTGAAAATGTAGATACATCATACCTAAACTTATGGATACAATGAAAGCAGTGCTAAGAAAAAAATTCATAACACTAAGAGCCCTGGTAAAGAAACTGGAGAGATCTTACACTAGCAACTTAACAACACACCTGAGAGCTCTAGAACAAACACATGCAAACTCATGAAAGAAAAGTAGATAGCAAGAAATAGTCAAACTCAGAGCTGAAATCAACCAAATAGAAACAAAGAAAACAATACAAAGAGTCAAGAAAACCAAAAGTTAGTTCTTTGAGAGAATAAGCAAGATAGATAAATGTCTAGCCAAATTAACCAAAGGGCCCAGAGGCAGTATCCAAATTTAAAAATCAGAAGTGAAAAGGAGACAGAACAACAGAAACTGAGGAAATTTATAAAATGATTAGATCCTATTTCAAAAGCCTATACTCAACAAAACTAGAAAGTCTAGATGAAATGGATGGTTTTCTATGCAAATACCACATGCCAAAGTTAAATCAAGAGCAGGGAAATTATCTAAACAGGCTCATAACTCATAAGGAAATAGAAGAAGTCATTAAAAATTTCCCAACCAAAACCAGCCCAGTGTCAGGTGGATTTAGTGCAGAATTCTACCAGACCTACGAAGAAAACCTGATATCAATATTCCTCAAATTATTCCATAAAATAGAAAGAGAAGAAACACTACCTAATTCTTTTGATGAAACCACAATTACTCTAATACCTAAACCACACAAGGATCCAACCAAAAAGAGAGAACTTCAGATCAATCTCGCTTATTAATATTGATGCAAAAATACTCAATAAAATTCTTGCACATAAAATTCATGAACACATCAAAACCATCATTCACCACGATCAAGTAGACTTCATCCCAGGGCTGCAAGTTTGGTTCAATATATGAAAAATACATTAATGTAATCCACAATATAAACAATTCAAAAGGAAAAAAACACACATGATCATCTGCTTAGATGCAGAAAAAGCATTTGACAAAATACAACACCTCTTCATGTGAAAAGTACTGGAGAGATCAGAAATTCAAGGCCCATACATAAACATAATAAAAGTAATTTACTGCAAGCCAAAGCCAATATCGAATTAAATGAAAAGATACTTGAAGTAATCTCATTAAAATCAGGTACAAGACAAGGATTCCCACTTTCCCCATATCTATTGAACGTAGTACTAGAAGTGCTAGCTAGAACAATGAGACAAACAAAAATAGATCACATATACAGCAGAGGACTGCCAGGTCTGGGTTCAGTCAGAGAAGATACACCTAACCCTCAAGAAATTGGAGGTCCCAGGGTACTTAGAGGTCTGGTGGCATGGGGGTGGGGTGGGGAAATCCCTCTTATAGACAGGGAGTGAGGAGGATGTATGGGATGTGGAACAGTCAGAGGGTGGACCAGGAGGGGAATAAAATATGGAATGTTAAATAAATAAATAAATAAATAAATAAATAAATAAATAAATAAAGGAAAACAAGATATTCCAAGAAAAAAAGCAATCATAAAAATATTTATGCACAAATCCAGCACTATGGAAAATAGAAGGAAAACTCCAACCCAAGAATGTTAACTACACTCAAAAAAACACAGAAAATAAATAATTCCACAACAGCAAAAATAAAATAAGGTAAGCACAGATACACACACTAACACAAAAACAACACAAACCTCAAATTTCCTGGGATTAAAAATCATTGGTCATTAATGTCTCTTAATATCAGTGGACTCAATTATCCAATTTAAAAAAAATAAGCAAGCCGGGCGTGGTGGCGCACGCCTTTAATCCCAGCACTTGGGAGGCTGAGGCAGGCGGATTTCTGAGTTCGAGGCCAGCCTGGTCTACAGAGTGAGCTCCAGGACAGCCAGGGCTACACAGAGAAACCCTGTCTCGAAAAAAAAAAAAAAATAAGCTAACAGAATGGATGTGAAGCCAGGATCTATCATTCTGCTGCATATAAGAAACACAGATCAGCAATAAAGATAAAGACTATCTCAGAGTAAAGGGCTGGGGAAAATATCCAGGCAAATGTACCCAAGAAGCAAACTGGAGTAGCCATTCTAATATCTAATAAAATAGACTTTCAACCAAAATTAATCAAAAGAGACTGGGAAGGACACATCATACTCATCAAAGAAAAATGCACCAAAGTGATGTCTGAATTCTGAACATTTATCTGCCAAATCAAGGGCACCCACATTCATAAAAATCATATATTACTAAAGCTTAAATTGCACATCAAAACCCACACATTAATAGTGTGAGACTTCAGCACTCTGCTCTCACCAATTGACAGGTCATCCAAGCAGAAACTAAACAGAGAAATACTGAAACTAATTGACCATTATGGGCCAAATGGACCTAACAGATATCCACTGAACACTTCAACAAAACAGAAAGAATTTATCTTTTTCTCAGCACCTCACAGTATATGAAAATCCATCAATGTAATCCACCATATAAAAAAACTAAAAGAAAAAATAACACAATCATCTCATTAGATGCTGAAAAAGCCTTTGACAAAATCCAACATTCCATCACATTAAAAAATCTCAGAGATATCATGGATACAAGGTACACACCTAAACTTAATAAAAGCAATATACAGCACACCAATAGCTAACATCAAATTAAATTGAGAGATACTTAAAGCAATTCCACTAAAATCAAGGACAAGGCAAGTCTGCCCTCTCTCTCCTTATCTATCCAATGTCATACTTGAAGTTCTAGCTAGAGGTATAAGACAACTAAAGGAGAAAAATGGGATAGAAAATGGAAAGAAAGAAGTCAAATAACAATATTCACAAATGATATGATAGTATACATATGTGAACCAAAAAAAACTTCTATAGCTATTGAACACCTTCCCCAAAGTGGCTGGATACAAAATTAATGCAAAAGAACTCAGCAACCCTCCTTCATATAATTGATAAACAAATGAGGTGAGTAAGAAATTAGTTAAACAACATCTATTACTATAGCGACAAATAATGTAAAATATCTTGCTGTAACTCTAACCAAGCAAATGAAATGCCTATATGATGAGAACTTCAAGTCTCTGAAGAAATAAATTGAAGAAGATATCAGAAGATGAAATCAGAAGATGAAAAGATCTCCCATGCTCATTGATCAGTAGGATTAACATAGAAATAATATGGAACAGGGAGGCTATTGGCAGTCTATGGGGGTGAGCCTATCTGATATTCCTAACAGAGGAGGATATGAAAACTGTAGTGGTCATCTCCCATAGCCAGGCAGGACTTCCAGTGTAGGGGGGGAGACAATGTCCCACCCACAAAACTTTTGCCTCTGGATTTGTTCTCCTTACAAGATGCACAGAGACAAAAATGGAGCAAAGACTGAGTGAAAGACCAACCAATGACTTACTCAACATGAGGCCCATCCCATGGGTAAAGCCAACCCCGACACTATTAATGTTACTCTGCTATGCTTGACAGCAGGAGCCTAGCATAACTGTTTCCTGAGAGACTTTGTCTAGCAGCGATGGAAACAGATGCAGAGATCCATATCTAAACATAAGGAGGTACTCAGAGAGTCTTGTGGAAGAGTGGGAGCTAGAATTGAGGGAGCCACAGGAGGTCAAGGACACCATAAGAGCATCTACAGAGTCAACTAATCTGGGCACATAGGGGCTCACAGAGACTGAACTACAACCAAAGAGCATGCAGGGGCTGGACCTAGGTTCCCCACTCATTTATAGCAGATGTGAAGCTTGGTCTTCATATGAGTCCCCTATAATTTGTGGTGCTGTCTCTTACTCTGTGCCTGCCATTGGACCCTCTTTCCCTAACTGAACTGCCTGTTGGACATCAGTGAGAAAGAATATGGTTAGTCCTACTGTGACTAGATTTCCAAGGCAAAGTGGTACACAGGGGAGCTGCTTCCTCTCTGAGTTTAAAGGGGCGGGCGGGGGGGGGGATGAAGTGAGTGATGGAGGGTTGGAAGATTTGGGAAGAGAAAGAGAATTTAGAATGTTGTGATCAGGATTTAAGTGAACAATGAATGAATGAATGAGTGAATGAATGAATAAATAAGTAAATAAAGTCAAAATAACATTATGAAATTTTCAGATGATTTTGTTATGTTGTGTTTCGTTCATACTGCTGGAAAGCCTGGTCTTTTCTGAGGGGAAATGGAGGATCAATAGATCTGGGAAAGGAGGTGAGGGAGGACTGTGAGAGGAAAGAGGAGGGAGAGGATGCTGCAGTATGGATGTGTCGTATGAGAGAAGCGTAAATTGTTAAAAAGAAAAAGAAATTTGCAAGCAAATGTATGGAACTATAAAAAAAAAAAAAAAAAAAAAAAAAAAAAAAAAAAAAACCCAACCTGTGAGGTAACCCAGATCCAGAAAGACAAACATAGTAGGTTTTCACTTATAAGGTATTAGCTGTTAAGCAAATGATAATCAAGCTACAGTCCACAGACCCAGAGAGGTTAGGTAAAAAAAAAAAAAGCTATATGGAGGAATCATGGATCTCTCTGGCAAGATAAAACAGAATAGATCCTGGGAGTTGACTGGGGTGGGTGGGAATCAGAGCATGAGAATTCAGTTGGCTGAGGAATGGTGGAAGGAGAGAGTGAAGGGAGAGATAGATGGAAGTGAGGGACATTTGGGGAGCAGTGCAGAAACCTAGTGCAGAAGATACTTCCTGGAATCTTTGAGGGTGACCATAATGAATATTCATAGTAATGGAGGATAAGGAGTCTGAACTGCCCATCTTTTGTACCTAGGCAAGGCTTCTAGTGATGAGACTAGGTTAACTTCCATTGAGTTGTTGACAAAGGAGGTCTCCAAGGTGATCTATAAACAATGTGGGATGATAATAGGACAGAAGTTTGCCCTCTGAATACTGAGAATGGGATCCTAATGTTGAGAACAAATTCCACTCTTTCTCACTGAACAAAAAGAGGCTGAGCTTGTACAAGTTTAGAACCTTCATCCCTACATTTAAATGTTTTGGTGTAACTAGGTTTCTGCAGGCTACGAAAAGAGAAACCTAGATATCAGCCCAGTCACAAAACCCTCCATCTACAATCTGTTCTGCCTGCAAGATGTTCTGGGGCAAAGGTGTCTCAGAATAGTGGAAGCAGCAAATCAATATTTGGTTTAACTTGAGGCTTACCCAACACAAAGGAGCTATACCCTACACTGCCTGAATGGCCAAGAACCAAAGACTGGATAGTGCAGAGACCTAAGGTAGAACAAAAAACAGCTGATCTAAAAAGCAATGAGGGACGCAGAACATGAAATGGCCATCTCCTGTAACCAGAAAAGGCTTAGAATGAAGGGATTGCGACTGAGAAAAAACCAACATGTTTTAGAAGCATGATACTGTAATGGAAACCAAGATGAAGTCCTCTGCTTGTTGTTCATTTATCCAGAAATGAAAACTACTCAGAAGCTTCCTCTCTTTAAGTAGTTTGGCTTCTGTAAACTGGGCCACAGTTCCTCTTCTCACTATCTAGTTTTAACTCCATCTATCTATATGTTTGTTGCCACAAAGCCTCTATCTCTGGGAGACTGTTTTCTTCAAGTCTAAATCCATACATTTTATATCTTTGTCTTACACCTGATATCTAGGGATAACTTCTTTTCCAGATTCAATTCCAAAGACAAGGAGTACGCTAATGAGCTGCACAGCAACTTAAATAAGTTGAAGCTCCAAAGTGCTACCAGTCCATTTATCTCACGAGTTGAGTTCAAAGATTCTGATCTTCACCCGAAAGAAATAATTACCTTCTAAGAGATTCAGGGACCGCATCCCAAACAGGCAATTAAGTTTTGCCAAATCAGAGCTGTATGAAAAAAAAAAGAAGGGAAAAAGAAAAACAAGCCTAAAGTGGTTTTTTGAGTAGGGAAAAACAAATAAAAAGGCACCTTTGAGTCCTTGGAACTCTCAATACACTGCTGCTAGACTTTCCAGAGAACTGAGAAGTAATTCCTTTTTATTTTGGGCCATACTTTCTTCACATCGTTGTGTATAAAATTGGTGTCATGACAGAATCTGTAGCTGCTATAGAAATGTCTACCAGGGGACAGCTGAGATGGAGAGTGCACCACAGAGAGTACATGTGTTATTGATTCTAATGTTGAAATAGCCCTTATATTTGTCTTACTAGTCACACTTCTATGACCCTAGTCTGATCCAACTGCCTTCCATGGTCTCTTTGCTCAACTCTGTCAAGTCTATATTTCTTCGTCTGACATGCAAGGGCAACTATGGTAGTTCCTTATCCATCATTTAGTATCCATTCATTCACATGAATGTATGACTAGATTTGTTCAACAATGTCCTTGTTGCTGAGAACACATTGCACAAAAAATCCAGGCATAGTTTTATGGTCATGAAGCTGACTGATTGTTGGAATCTATTGGTTTTTAATAAAACAAAAGTAAAAAACTAAAATATACACCTGTGACTATTACTACATAGGCAAAATATTACAGTGACATAGGACCTGTTGCTCATCCCCATACTGATATCACTGCATGGCTGCTCATCATGATCTCTCAATTATTTCTTTACTAATACCTTCATATTTGCTTCCACTTTTTTTGAACCAATGAGTTTAATGTTCCAATCTACTTTTAAAGTTCAGTTTGTTTTACTATTTTCTTTTATATTTCTATGTCATCTGACAGTTTACCAATAAAATGACTAACCTGAAGACAAATAGTTGTTTTTCCCATTTTACAACATGTATGATAAATAGTACAGTGAGAGAGTTGTGATTGTGCTTATTATAGTTACTTAGAAGCCTTAAAAGCTCTATGAACATTTACAAGTATATCAAATGAACTATCATAATATTTCTTATTTATGAATCAGTGCATATAAATATGTGATATATGTCTCTGTGTGTGTTTTTGTGTGTGCGATGCTTCAAAGTGTTAACTTGTAGCAAGTCTCAAGAAAAATTAGCGTACTAGGTAATTTTACTCTTTGAAGTGCATTCATCTAAACCTGTATTTTATAGATGAGCAACCGAGATCCAAAGCAATCAAGTAGTTTGTCAAAGGTCACACAATTAATTAGAAATAGAAATGATTAAAAGACTCAGAGCTATGTGCTTCAGACCAACACCTTTTGAGAATTATAAGCATAGCATTTTTTACTCATATTTGCTCTGAGAACAAAGGTCTCAATTCTTGTACTCAATAAACTGAGCAAATCCTTAAATAATTTAGTGGGGCAAAAATATGGATATCATATTAAGATACCTGGTTTTAACTAAAGTTTGTCTTGTTGCCATTCAAACTCAATGCTATTTAGGACATTACACTACTTCCTTGGAGATAATTTAGCTTGAGTTAACATAGCTACTAAACGCAACCTTAATATGTTGTTTCTCAAGGTTGCAAGAAAAGACTCAACATAGGCTATCTGACTTTGGACAAGAAACTTCAACTTTCTGAGCCTATTTTGCTTTTGATATAGCAACCATCTTTGAGAGTCCTTTCACTTTTGCCATTTTTTTTTTAAATCTAGAGAAACTGTTTCTGTTCAAATGATTCCTTTGAATGGTGGGCAATAACCTTCTTTCTTTTATATGAAAAAATGGCCAAAGAAACTATTGAAGGCCTAGTTTTTTGTTTTTGGGTTTTTTTTTGTTGTTGTTGTGTTTTGTTTTTTTGTTTGTTTTTTTAAAAAGCTCCTGGCCAAAAGCTAGCTAAGATGAAAAGAGAAGCAATGAGTTCTATAGCCTAATTGAGGCTGCACTCAAACCTGAATTAAAGGTTCCTAGGCTACTGAGTAGCTGGAATTGTGGAAAGAAGATACATCAATTCAGAACAAATTTGTTAGGAATTAATTTCATTGCTTTGGAAAGAGTTGTGGCTAGTGGAAGGGCCTATGAACAAAAAAAACTCAGTGAATTGCAAAGGTCAGTGACCTAAACTAACCCTTTTCATATTCTTTGGATGCTTGTCGATAGCTATACACAAATTAGTAATCCTTAACTAGCAGGTAATAATTCTGCAATCATCCTTTCCCTCCTACTGTGATGTACAATTCCACTGTGGATTAGAATCCACAGCTTGACATTTTAATAGGAGTGATAGGAGAACTGGGAAGGATCAAATTACCAAAAATCTCACAATAGCCTTTAAATAAATATCTAAGAAAATTTATCTCAACCTTGAAAAATGATAGTCTCATCTTCTGTTGGAAAAATGTTCTTTCCCTCCGTGTTGCTTTAGATTGATCAGAATACTTCTAATAGCTCTGTATCTCAGAGATTCTTCCAGGCTCTAGGGGCATGATTAGCCACAGCGCACTGCTCAAAGTTGAGCAATTAAAACTACTTTCAAACCCTCCAAGATGCCACACTGGGCATTGTTAAGAAGTTGGCAAGCTTGGCAGTTAACTTCACCTGAAAATTCTAAGCCATAATGACATATTAATTGTGAGCAGTGGGGGAAAATGTAGACTGCTCTATCAAGACATAAATGAAGAAGCTTTGTAGATTTAAAAATAATGAAAAACAAATGTCCTAAACAAAGAGAAGCCAAGCCATGGGAATTAGCTTCAAAAGTTTTTATGAGTTTGATGTAAGTAGATTGCAACAAATGTCCTCATCAAAATGATACATGAAATAAAGATTCAGCTACCCTTGGGAGGACCTTGGTTCTAGTTTTGGCTCTGCCATAAACTTGGCTATGCTCATAGAAAGTCCAGTAATTTCTCATTGTTTGTTTAATAGTGAACAGTAGTATGCATCTTAGGTACTGTGCATGGGTGACATAAGGAAAAGAGTAAATATTAAACATAAAAGACACACTTGAAAATGGAAGACTATGTACCAGTTAATGAGTTCATTAAACCATGATCTGACTTGAATCATAGCAAGTTTTGACAGAACACATAATGATCTCTAAAATTTAGATTGGACACATTGTGCTTGATTTGAGATGGGAAGCAATAGGCATCCATAGATGCACACATTATTTCATAATACATTTATGAAATAGACAAAACTACCTTATTTTTTAGAATATCAGGTGGATTACAAATTAGTAACTTTCATAATAATTGTATTCTGTTTTCCTAGTTTCTGTGTTTACTCCTGGTTATATACTTACATCTGAGAATTTGAAGTTACGAATCACAGATAAGACAGAACATGGAGTTTTGTTTTATTTCCTGGTTTCTTGCTCAGTAAAATCTTTTCTAGTTCCACTCATTCATTTGAAAATTTAATGATTTAAAATTTTATGCTGAATACTATTCTAGAGTGTATATTTATAACATCTTCATTTTCATCAGTTGAACTTTGTTTAGGTAGTTTCTATTCTTTGGCTATTGTGAATACAACGTCAATGAAGATGGCTGTGGAATAGGATGTCAAGTCTTTGGGGCATATGCCAAGAGATGGTACAAGAGAGTCATATGATAGATTTACTTTTAGTTCTTTGATAATTCTCCATACTGATTTCCACAGTGGCTGTACCAGTTTGCAGCCCCACTAAAAGTGAATGAATGGCTCCATCCTTCATTATAGACATTCTTATTGAAGCGACATGAAATCTGAAATTGTTTTGACTTACAAATCCATAATTATTATGAATGACGAAGATATTTTGAAATGTTTTCTTAAGAAATATTTATTTCTCCTTTTGAGATGTCTGTTCAGATCTATAACCCAGATTTTGAATGAGTCATTTAATATCTTTGATTCTTTATTTTGTGAATTCTTTATATATTCTGTATATTAATCCCCTGTCAAATATGCAGCTGGTAAAGGGTTTTTCCACTCTGTTGGCTTTTTCCTCATTCAACTAGTTATTTTCTTAGTGATGCAGAAAATTGTCATTTTATAGAGTCCCACTTGTTAATTGTTAGCTTTAATTTCTGGGCAAAGAAATCCTATTTAGAAAGTCTTTCCTACTCCTAGACCATGTAGGGCACTGCCTATGATTTCTTCTAGTTGTATCAGTGTTTCAGGTTTCAGATTTAGGTGTTTGATCTATTCAGAGTTACTGTCTATGAAATTTGATAAATATGGGTCTAACTTCCTTCTTTTACAAGTGAACATCTGCTTTTTCCCATCATGATTCATTAAAGACACAACTTTTCTCCAATGGTTTTGCCAATTTTGTCAAATATCAGATGGCTGTAGTAGTGTGTACTCATGTTTGAGTTTTCTAGTCTATTGGTCTACATATCTGTTTTTCTACTAGTACAGTATTGTGTTTGTTTATTACTATGGCTCTGTAATATAGCATGAAGTTTAGTACAGTAATACTTCTAGCATGGTTCTTTTTGGTTATGATTTCTTTGTCTATACTGGGTCTTTCATGACTTGTTAAGAATTTTATTTTTTTCCACTTCTGTGAAGAATGAGATGGGAATTTTGATTGAAATTACACTGAATACCATCTACCCAACTCCATGTCCTTTCTCCTTCCCTCCCCACCCCCCACTCTCTCTCTCTCTGAAGCAGTCTTGAATGACATCTCGAAGTAACTTATTTGTATTCTTTCTGATTTTTAAACGTAGGCACTTAGAACTATGAATTTCTCTAATAGGATTGCTCTTAATGTGTCCCAGAGATTTTATTATTTTGCTTTCATTTTTATATAGTTTAATGAATGTTTTTTGACCCACTCATTATTCAGTAATGAGTTATTTAATCTCCATGGATTTGTGAACTTAATAGAGTTTTGCTTGTTCTCCATTTAAGTTTTATTGTATCATTTAAACACCTGAAGTTATTTAAGTTTTTCTGAATTTGTTAAAATTTGTTCTATGCCCAGAATGTGGTCTATTTCAGAGAAGCTTCCATGTGCAACTGGTGGTAGATGCATTCTTTGCTGTTTGGAAAGGATATTCTACATATATCTATTAATTCTGTTTGATGGAACATGTTTAATTTTTTTTTTTGTCCATAACACGTGCCTATTACAAAAAAGTGAGGTATTGAAATCACCTCCTATTAATGAATGTTAATTTGAGTCTTCCATTTCAATAGTAAATGAAATGGGATACATGAGAGTTTGGTGCATAGATGTTTGAGATAACAATCCACTCATGGTTATTAATTGTTCTTTTACTAGAATGAAATTCCTTTTTTTAAAAAAAAATCTCTTTGAATTATCTACTGTTTGAAGTTTAATTTGTCAGCTATTTCTTTGTTTTGTTTTTGTTTTTCTTTTTCTTCTTTTTTTAATTTTTGGTTTTGCCATGGTTTTTTTTTCTTTTTTATTGGATATTTTAGTTATTTACATTTCAGATGTTATCCCCTTTCCCCATCCCCCCCCCAAGAAACCCTTTATCCCATCTTCCCCAATTTGTCAGTTATTATATGACAATGACTGCTCGTGTCCTAATCCTATTTGGTTGGAGTGCTTTTTCCCCATCTTTTCACATTAAGGTGTGACTATCCATAAAGTTAAGATGAGTTTCTTGTAGGCAACAGAAAAGTGGACTTGTTTCTTAATTCATTTATTTATCCTGTATTCTTTATTAATCAATTGGTGCCATTGATATTTGAGGAATAATCAAGAAGTGTGTTGATTTCAGTCATTTTTCCTTTTTTGCTATCATCTTTAGTAATTACAGCATCACTGATTTTCTTTCTAGAGTCTCTTGACTACACTTATTTTTAACTTCCATTTGACATAATTTTTTCTAGTATTTGGTTTAGGGTCAATTTGCTGGATATGAAGGAAGAAATTACGGAAAATGGTAGCATGGAATTGATTAGAGAGTAAAGAATGAAGTCAATACAAACTAAGAGGGGGGAGAATTGTCCTGAGAATATTTGAAAAAGACCTAAGGAATCAAATTACTTTTTGCCCAAAGTTACATATAATGCATTGAATTATGTATATGTACATATCAATTTTAAATGATGTTATGCCACTTGAGCTGAGGGATGACATCGAATATCAAACAAAAAGGCAGAAGAAACTACCCTTTGAGTTGTTGGTGATGGGAGTTCAGGAGACTCCCAAAACAATACAGGCTATTGTTATTTCCAGTGGTTGCAACACAGAGGTTAAAAGTAAGACCCTAATTCTGAAGACAACATGCACTTCAGACACAAACCCTGGAGAATTTGAGCTGGAACTGACCTAAGAGTCTCCTCACTGAGGATTAGCTCTCATAGTACCAGAAGGTGCTATGGAAGTTGCCAATGCAAGAAGCAACCAAAAAATCCCAAACTGCATAACACCCATCAGCCACAACAATTACTATCATGATAAAATATCCCTACAGGTGTAAATAATAATTCTTATATATTGGCAGTAACCAATAGAACTTTAACTGAACTCTAGGCTCATTCAATCAGAGGTAAATCTTCCTGGTACTGTTATTGTTACTGGAAACCCAGTGACTAGTGAGGTCATGATATTAGAAGACAACATACTACTGCCCTTTTACCAAATTACTATAATTCTTAGCAGCATTCGAAACACCTGATCATGTACCTATAAATAAATGTAGCTCTTCATTCTCATCAAAAGAAGCTTCTCTTTGCCACAGATAGAGACTATAAAAGGAAAGCACAACTGGTCAAAATAAGGGAAAAAATGACCATGGGTTTCCCAGCCCCAAATGATATAACAACATCATAGCTCTTGCATATAAAACTATCAGAATACCTTAGAAGAAAAGGTGGCAAGATTGTAAGACACAAAGAAATAGAAAACTAGCAGTGGACCTGTGTATGCTAAAAGAGACACCAGCGTGTCATCCATTAAGCCTCAACAATATGGCTGCTTAAACAAAACTTGAACAAAATCAACAGACATGGTATCATGGAAGAAATACAAAGAACTACAGACAAGTAATGGCTGTTAAGAAAGGGAGAATTAATCTTTCCCAGAGATGAGCACCATAATTTATCTTATACCAAATGCTCATCCCTCAAATCATATACACAGAAGCAATACTATATATATATATATATATATATATATATATATATATATATATATATCATACATATATATCCTGTGTGTATGCATATATATTCATATAACATGCTGAATATATATATATATGGAGAGAGAGAGAGAGAGAGAGAGCAGGCCAGGAAATTAAGAGAACAGGGGCTTGCATGGGAGCATTGGAAAGAGAAAAAGGAAGGAGGAAATTGGCATAATTATACTTTATTTTATAAAATAAACTAAATCATAAAAGGAATAAATCTCTAAGTAATGTTTCGCTCGATGATTTTGGGTTGGAATCAATCTACTGGAATAGGAAGAAAGAAAGTAAATAACATTCAAGTATCAAATTTTCAGGATAAAAATAACCAGTATTTGTACAGACATATACTTTACATAAAAATTTTAAGTTTGTCAAGATTCCTTCAAAACTAAAACTATGACGCTTTCATTTCAGGAGTTAGCAAGGAGAACATCCTGAGCTGTACTTCAGAGCAAATCCTATGTCACTTTATTAAAAATGGAACATCATGATATTTGCTTATAAGGTCCTTAAATTTCAGTAATAACACTTTAAAGGGTCTCCTTCAGAGGAAGTATACTTAATGTTCCCAAATTTCTTATTTCTTCCAATATCTATGTAAATTCTACACATACCCACATCAAAATGATGTACTTCTGTGAAATAGAGGGTGCACATAGATTTCACTTTTGTCTAAGGATATGAATTTTGACCTTCAGGAAGCATCATCACAGAAAGAGTGATTTCCTTTCCTGCTCCCGGTTCTCTTCAGGTACAGGTGGGTTTCATGGCTTTTCAAAGAAAGGACTAAGTAAAACACAAGTATTATGTTCTTGAATGTCTATGGCCAAAAATTAATAAAATTCATAATAGTTGTATAAACCAAAAAAATTAGTGACTCCAGCAGCGCTCAAGAAAAAGTTATCAAATTTAGTTTTTACACCATTAAAATGTTTAGAAAATGACATTTTTATGAACATAAGTTCACCAGGTAGATGTTCATTATATAGAATTTGAGCTCAAAAATCGATATTTCCAAATGAAGAAAAAATATTCCCTGAGGAAATGCACTTCCTTGGTCATTTGCAGATTTAGACTCAGGAGTTTGGGGCTTTTCATTCACTCCCTCACACATTCATTCATCTCACTCAGTCATTCATAGAGTTCGTGAGTGCCTGCTGCTTTCCCAGCCAGTCTCCAATTATTTCTTTGAAAGGCGGCCCATTTGGGAAGCAACTGAAAGGGCTGGTGAGTAGCTTGATAATTTTCAGCCCAATCTGAATACATAAAATCTGAAGGCTGCCTGAAAGGCCTTTGGAAACAGGTTCATCATCCTTGCCACTGCCTCTGCTGTGAATGCCCAGGGGACTTTCTGCAAAGGAAGGGGCAGGGAAAATGTCACCTGCAAAGCTCTGAATGTCCTCCTTCAAGTTCTCAGTGGATGCCTGAGATGGGGCTCACACTGCTTTTGCCTGCTTATCCACATGGAGCCTCTTCCTGCCCTTTTCATTCAGCTTTTTTGTCATGCAGTTCCTTGGCAGTTAACATCCCTGCTTCCCAGGTGTCTGCTTAGGGAGGACCTGATACTTCTCAAGAAAGAGCACAAAATAGAGATTTTAGCAACACATTTCCACAGCAGGCATTCTGGCTGTTTTGATGTCAGTTCCTTTGGATAATAGAGAAGCCAACTCTTTGGTTAAATGAAAATCCATAACCGCCCCAAGAGCTATGTGCTATTCAGTGTACATGTCATATCAGTGTACCTTCCATCTGTGTCTTCACACACAAGTCAGGTTAACAAAAAATGTTCAGAAAATAGAAAAATGCACTGGGAAGATTTTTAATTTACACGTGATGATTGAATCACTCAGGATGCTTTGCTGCGTTTTCTAAGTACTATGTAGATGATAGACTGTGAACACGAGAATGAACCTACAGAAGCGAAGGGGAGTAGATTATAAATCTTTCCAAAGTGAAAAACATTAAGAGACTCAATTTAGACAATTTGAGAAAACAAAAGATGTTTGGACTAGTTTTCATGAAGAAAGTAAATAACACACAGAAAAGGATGAGGCATCTTGAGAGGTGATTATTATTATATTTTCTAAGGTCTTGGGAAATTTCTGTTTCAATTTTGTTTATTTCTTTGAAAACAGAAGAAAATACTGACAAAGGTTTTGCTGTCTAAAATCAATGAAGAATTTATGGAGCTTCAAAGGATAATTTAAAAAATGACCAATACATCCAGAAGTGGTAGCTCATACCTTTAATCCCTGCATTTGGATGGCAGAGCCAACCATACCTCTGAGTTTGAGGCCAGCCTGATCTATATGAGGAATTACAGGCCAGACAGGGCTATATAGTACGATCCTGTCTTTAAAAATAGGACAAAATAAGAAAACAACAACAAAAAGTATACAGTAGGATCTATACAAAACAAAGGAAGAATAGAGTATTTAAATTTTAAATTGTGTCTTCTGTGTATGGGAGAAGGGAGGTGTTGAATGAACATGGTGCAGCTCATATATAGATGGTAGAAGAATTATGGGACTTTGTTTTCTCTTTATTCTGTGTGGAATTCAGGTACTGAACTCAGGTCATAAGGTTTAGTAGAAATGCCTTTATACGTTGAGCCTTGTTACCACCTCAAGAGAATAGGAGCTTCAAAAACACATAGGAAAGACAAAAACAGTGTTACCAGAAATGAGAGGCTAGATCCTGCCAAGCACATAGTCACTATCAGTCTGTGTCAGTCCATATCAGTTGACTGAAAAATGATCAAGTTGAAATGTAAACAAAACAAGATGGAAAGAAAGAAAATTATTTAAAAAAAAAGCAGATATCTCACAGGTGAGTAATTGATATTTCAAACAATGCCAAAAGGAAAAGTAAAAAGAAGGAAAGAAAGAGCCGGGCAGTTGGTGGTGCACGCCTTTAATCCCAGCACTTGGGAGGCAGAGGCAGGCGGATTTCTGAGTTTGAGGCTAGCCTGGTCTACAGAGTGAGTTCCAGGACAGCCAGGGCTATACAAAGAAATCCTGTCTTGAAAAACCAAAAAAAAAAAAAAAGAAGAAGAAGAAGAAGGAAAGTCAAAAAGCCTGAAATTAACATAATTAACATGACCTGCTGAGAAACATTTTAGACTGTTTCCTGACAACGAAGACCCAGGAAAAAATTAAGGGTCTCAGGCCACCTTTCCCCTATTAAATCAATGGTAAAGGCAAGGAAGAAAACAGGCTGGCACCAGAACCTTACATAATGATTGTCACTGCCAGGAAGCAGTAAAAGCATGCCTAATCTGGGATAATCTCCATATATTAATACCATCTTATTAATAGCCCTGATTCCATCAACTAAGATTGTCCTTCAGTGTGACACAGCACAGTCTCCACATTCAAGGATCATACCTTTGGGATAGGCATGATGCAGCCTGTCATAACAGGAAATAAAATCTCCCAATTTTTGTTCATCTGGAAAAGTCAGAGAATTAAGATATATCATAGGTAAACAATTTTTCAAAAGGAATGTATTATCAATACATTGTGAGTATTTTCAAATACATACATATTTGTAAATATCATGATCAAAACTGTTATTTTATATAAACAAGAAAATAATAATCTAGAAGTCAGTATTTAAGAAAATGAGATGAAACTAGATTTCAGGATGGAAGGAATGATCATAAGGCTTTTCTGCATAGAAGTTTCAAAATAAATCTGAATATAATAATTGCAGATTTATAGACGTAACGCACTTGCACATATATTCCCAGTGTACAGTGATCAAAGTGGTAATTAGTATATATACAGCATATCAAATATTAATCCTTTGTGTTAGGTTCTACAAAAATCTCTTTTCTGCTATCTTGAAACAGACTTTTGTTAACCATGATCACCTTTCTGAAATACGAGAAATATCAGTTTAATCCTATCTAACTGTAACTTATACTTATTAACCTACCCTTCTCTTTCCCTCCTTACCCCATTTCCAAGTCACTGGTAAGCACTATTACGTTCTCTGATTTTTTTCATGACATAAACTTTGTTAGTTTCCACATATGAGTGGAAACATGAATTATCTGTACTTGACTTACACACAGGACATTTTGAAACAAGTGATGAACTTGGAATACAACTAGAAATAAAATGCAGGATACTATATTATAGATTATAGAAATGCTTTTATTATTTAGAGAACTGATTGGTAGCTATGAATATGATTCATTATTAAGGTATAAGATTGATACCATCCAAATATCAAACTATCATACTAACACTATCAAATATCAAACTATCAGAATAATACTATCCAACCAATATCAAATTATCAGAATAAGTTTATCCAATATCAAGCTAATATTATCCAATATCAAACTATCAGACTCAGTAAAGTATGTATATTTTAGATATGCATAGAAATAATATATTAGTATTATTTGCTAACACTATAATTCTTATAATATTTTCTGAAAATTGAGTGATTATTTGCAGGAAATGACTAAAGTCTCAGTCTTCAAGGCTGAGGCTATCCACAACACTCTTCAAATGTGTTGGGTTTCCGGGGACAAAGGAGAGAGGGGCAAAAAAGACATTGTAAAGTCAGACTTGACTAATATACCCAGCATTTGTGGGTATTATAAAAAATAATTAGTATATATACAGCATATCAAATATTAATCCTTTGTGTTAGGTTCTACAAAAATCTCTTTTCTGCTATCTTGAAACAGACTTTTGTTAACCATGATCACCTTTCTGAAATACGAGAAATATTTGTGGGTAATATATATTTCTTTAGAAGAATTTATCATATGTTTCAATATAAGTCTAACTGCAAAGGTGGCTGGAAAATGTAGACAATTTCCCTGGAGAGAAAATGAGATTGGTGTGCATACAATGTTTTTGTAGCCATAACCTTTAATGATAAAGAAATAACATCAATCTTCTTTCTGGTCAAAATAAGCAAGTGAAAACTGAGAGAGAAATTGGGAGACTATAACATGAAAGTAGAAACAAAATTTTCTGGGGGGAAAGACTAATTAGAGAGATGAGAGTGAAAAAGGGAAGGCTAAAGGGTATGGAAAAAATATGCTCCAAGTAAATTATATATTTGATGGAAATGTCTCCACGTAACCCATGCAAGTACAGTGAAGAAGTGGAGCAGCACAATAACAAAAACACATTTTATGTCCATTATATAAATATATAGCTGCTAAGGTAGCATTATGGAAGCTAAAATTCACATAAGCTTCAGATTGTATAGCTGAACTAAAAGAAAAAACCAGATAAGAAAGCACAAAACACAAAGGCATCATTATAAACAAATGATTTGAGAAAAGCATCAATCAATGCAAAATTGCCATATCAAAATATAGAAACACAAGGTTATCTATTGAAAAGTACTAAATGTGAACATGTATTTTCATATGTATGTATGTGTGTGCATCAAAGATACTGAGCAAAGATGGGGCTGAAAGTCTGTCTTATTCTCATTTTAGAAAAATGAGAACATATGTAAAATGTATAATAGAGTATCTTTAGAGTAATAGATCTTAAACAATATCTTCATTCATTTGATGAAGTATATTATATACTTGTGGTATAGTCATATACCACAATCTAAGTGTGTTATAAATAATAATTTTGCTTCTTACAAATCCTCTTGAAGCTGAGAAGATTTTGCACCTTGTCAGGGTCCAATTTTAGGCCCATATCAACTTCCCACAAAATCCTCAAATAGTAATAAGTGAGAAGAATTACACCTCTTATTTTATAAGGTAATAAATTCATTTGTGGGAACTCCAAATTCATGATCTAATTATTACCCAGTGGTCAGTCCTCCAAGGACCATCATATTCATGTAACAATGGAGTTTTGAGGCATGGGTAGCCTAACAATGGCCAGCTGAAGGGGAAAATAGACTCTCTGTCCCCAGCAGCCATTAACTGACAACAGTTCTCCAGTTAGCTTTACTATACAACAATAATAAACTTATTAACAAAGGATAAATTGAAAAACCTATTTCTAACACCACAAAATACAATACTTAAAAATAAACTGAATTGCATTGCCTTACCCATCTTCCCTGTCCACTGAGACTTCTTGAACACCCCCAGATGACGTGAGCAGCATGCTATCCCCTGCACCCTCCATTAACCAACAACCTCTGTGTCTATCTTCATCAGACCTGCTGATCAGGAAACATGCATATTAGAGTCCCATTTTCCATGCCTGCTGAGTCCACTGGGCACCCTCAAATGCCCTGAGCAGCCTGCTAGTCTCACTGGACTACCATTCTCTTGTGACCTCCCCATCCACCTTCATCAGACCTACTGATCTGGTAACATACATCCAAGGATATGCATTAGATGCCTGCTACACCAGGAACATTGAGGTTAGGCTTCCTCCCAGTACCTACTACAAGAATATACAGGGACTAAAGCCATCCAGATGGTTAAAGGCCTTCAAAAGAACACAATAAACATAAGCCAGGGCAATATGGCACCTGCAGAACACAGTTACCCCAATACAGCATGCTTTGGATATTCTAACACAACCAAAACACAAGAAAATGACCTTCTATCCAATCTTATACAGAAAATAATGGCCTTTAAAAAGAAAATGAATAAAATCCCTTAAAGAGATACTGGAAAATACAATCAAACAGGTTGAGGTTCTTAAAGAGGAAACAAATAAATTCCTTAAAGCTACACAGGAAAATATAATTAAACAACTGAAGACAATAGATGAAACTGTGCAAGACCTGAAAATGGAAATAGAAGCAATAAGAAAAATAAAAACTGAGGGAATCTGGGAGATGGAAAATCTAGGAAACAAAACAGGAGCAACAGATACAAGAACCACCAACAGAGTACAAGAAATGGAATATAAAATCTCGAGTATAGAAGATACAATAGAAGAAATTAATGCATAAATCAAAGAAAATGTTACATCTAAAAAATTCCTGGCACAAAACATCCAGGAAATCTGGGATGTCATGATAATACTTAACCTAAGAATAATAGGAATAGAAGAAGATAAAGAGTCCCAGTTCCAAGGCCCAGAAAATATTTTCAAAAAATCATAGATGAAATGTTTCCCAACCTAAAGAAAGATATGCCTATCAACATAGAAGAAGCTTATAGAACAGCAATTAGACTGGACCAGAAAATAAAATACTCTTGTGACATAAGATTCAAAACACAAAATCTATAGAACAAAGAGAGAATATTAAAATTGGCACGGGAAACAGTTCATGTAACATACAATGGCAGACCTATTAGAACTGCACCCAGCTTCTCAACAGACACTCTAAAAGCTAGGAGGGCCTGGACAGATATCTTGCAACCTCTAAAAACCACAGATGCCAGCCTAGACTACTATACCCAGTAAAACTCCCAATCACAATAGATAGAGAGAAAACAAGATATTTCAAGACAAATCCAAATTTAAACAATATGCATACAAAAATCCAACTATACAGAAAATACTAGAAAGAAAACTCCAACCCAAGGAAGATAACAACAGCCAAGAAAACACAGGAAATAAGTAACTCCATACCAGCAAAGACAAGGAAAGCACAACACATGCACACACACACACACACACTAACACCAGCCACATCAAATTAACAGGAAGTAACAATCATAGGTCATTGATATCTCTCAATACCAATGGACTCAGTTCCCCAATAAAAAGAAACAGGATTACAGAATTGATTTGAAAACAAGATCCATCATTCTGCTACTTACAAGAAACACGCCTCAGTAATAAAGAAAGTTGTTACCTCAGAGTAAATGGATGGAAAATTTTCCACGCAAACAGACCCAAGTAGCCATTCTAATATCTAATAAAATAAACTTTCAACCAAAATTAATCAAAAGAGAAAGCAAAGGACACTTCATACTCATCAAAAACTGAAAATAACTAAGATGATATCTCAATTCTGAATAGCTATGCCCCCAAAACAAAGGCACCCATATTTGTAAAAGAAACATTGCTAAAGCTTAAATCACACATTGAAACACACAAACACTAAAAACTTGAACCCCCTTCCCACCAATTGAAAGGTCATCAAGATAAAACCTAAACAGAGAAATAATGGAAATAACTGACATTATAAATCCAATGGACCTAACAGACATCTATAGAGTATTTTACCCAAACATCAAAAAATATCCCTTTTTCTCAGGACCTCATGAAATTGTCTCCAAAACTTACCAAATAGTCAGTCACAAATCGAGCCTCAATAGATACAAGAAAATTGAAATAATGCCTTGTGTCTTCTCAGACTAACATGGATGGAGGTAGACTTCAACAAGAGAAACACGAAAAAGCTTATACATTCATGAAAATTGAACAACTCTCTACTCAATAATCTCTGGGGCAGGGAAAAAATAAAGAAAAAAATTAAAGATTTTCTAGAATTTAATGAAAATAAGGGGAAAACATACCCAAATTTATGGGACACAGTGAAAGCATTGCTAAGAGGAAACTTCATAGCATTAAGTGTTTCTATAATGAAATTATAAAGTTCTTATACCAGCAATTTAAAAGTACATCTGAAAGCTCTAGAATAAAAAGAAGCAAACACACCAAAGAGGGGTAAAAGCAAGAAATAATCAAAATCAGAGCTGAAATCTATCAAGTAGAAACAAAGAAAACAATATACAGAGTCAACAAAACCAAGAGCTGATATTTTGAGAAACTCAACCAGATAGACAAACCCTTATCCAAACTGAATAAAGGCAGAGAGACATTATACAAATAAACAAATTCAGAAAAGTAAGATATAACAGAGAAGGAAGAAATTAAAAGAATCGGTAAGTCTTGCTTCAAAAGTCTGTGCTCCACGAAATTGGAAAATCTTAATGAAATAACTGAATTCCTAGACAGATACAACTTACCGAAGTTAAATTAAGATCAGATAAAACTATTTAAACAGACCTATAACCCCTAAGGAAATGGAAGCAGTCATTAAAAGTCTCCCAAACAAAAACAGCACAGGGACAGATGGTTTTAGTGAGGAATTCTACCAGACTTTCAACGAAGAACTAATACCAATACTCCTCAAACTATTCCACTAAACAGAAACAGAAGGAACACTGCAAAATTCATTCTATGAAGCTATAGTCACCGTGTTACTGAAACCATACAAAGACTCAAGAGAGAAAGAGAATTTCACACCAAGTTTTGTTATGAATTTTGATGCTAAAATACTAAAAACCGAATCCATGGACACATCAAAATCATCATCAACCATGGTCAAGTAGGCTGGATTCCAGAAGTGCAGGCATGGTTCAATACACAAAATTCCATCAACATAATCCACCATATAAACAAACTGAAAGAAAAAAATCACATGACCACCTCATTACATGCTGAAAAGGCTTTTGACAAATCTCAACACCATTTCATGTTAAAAATCTTAGAGAGATCAAGGATTCATGACACATGTCTAAACATAATCAAAGCAATATATAGCAAGCCAAAAGCCAAAATCAAATTAAATGGAGAGTAATTTAAAGTAATTCCACTAAAATCAGGGACAAGACAAGGCTTCTTCTTGTATTACATATTCAATATAGTACTTGAAGTTCTAGCTAGAGCAATAAGAAAACTAAAGGAGATCAAGGGGTTACAAAGTTGAAAAGAAAAACTCAAAATATCACTATTTACAGATGATATGATAATATACATAACCAACAACCAAAATTGTGCCAGAGAGCTCCAACACTTAATAAACACCTTCAGGAAAAGTTACAGAATTAACTCAGAAAATGAGTAGCTCTACTTTATACAAATGATAAATGAGCCAAGAATAATATAAAATATCTTGGTGTAACTCTAACCAAGGAAGTGACAGATATATATGACAAAAACTTCAAGTAGCTAAAAAGAAATTGAGGGATATATCAGACAGTGGAAAAATCTCCCATACTCATGGATCATTAGGATTAATATAATGAAAATGGTCATCTTACCAAAAGCAATTTACATATTTCATGGAATTCCCATCAAATTTCCAGCACAATTATTTACATTGACAGACATTACAATTTTTTCAACTTCATATGGAAAAACAAAAAAACCAGGATAGCTAAAACAATCCTGAACAATATAAGAACTGGAGATACCACCATCTCTGACCTCAAGCTGTACTACACAGCAATAACAATAAAAACTGCATGGTATTGTAGTAAAGGAACAGACAGGTTGACCAATGGAATCGAAGACCCTGAAATAAACCCATACACCTATGCAAATGTGATTTTGGAGAAAAAAAGGCAAAATCATACAATAGATAAAAGAAGGAATCTTCAACAAATGGTGCTGTCTAACTGGATGTCTACATGTAGAAGAATGAAAAATTTTCCATATCTATCACCATGCCCAAACTCAAGGTCAACTAAATAAAGATCAATGTAAAACCAGATACATCAAATCTAATAGAACAGAAAGTGGGAATACCCTTGAATGCATTGGTACAAAAGACAACATCCTGAGCATCACTTATGACTCAGGCTGTAAGATCAACAACAGATAAATGGGACCTCATGAAACTGAAAAGTTTCTCTAAGGCTAAGGATACCATCAATAGGACAAAGTGGCAGTCTACAGATTGGGAAAGGATCTTTAACTCTATATCCAACAGAGGGCTAATAACAAAATTTTATAAAGAACACAAGAAGTTAGATACCAAAAACCCAAATAACCCAACGAAAAATGAGATACAGAGCTAAACAGAATTCTGAACAGAGGAATGTTGGATGTCTGAGAAGCACTTAAAAAGAAATTCTCAAATTCATCTGAAATAGCAACAACAACAAAAAGCAGGATAGAGAAAACTATTCTCAACAATAAAAGAACTTCTGGGGAAATCACCATCCCTGACCTCAAGCTCTACTACAGAGCAATAGTGATTAAAACCACATGGTATTGGTACAGCAATAGACAGGTGGATCAATGGAATAGAGTTGACGAACCAGAAATAAACCCACATATCTACAGACACTTACTATTTGACAAAGAAGGCAAAATCATACAGTGGGGGAAAAAGCATTTTGAACAAATGGAGCTGGTCTAACTGGAGGTCTGCATGTAAAAGAACACAAATTGATCAATTTTATCTCCTTATAAAATGCTCAAGTCCAAGTGGGTCAAGGACCTCCACATAAAACCAGATACACTGAATCTAATAGAAGAGAAAGTGGGAAAGAGCCTCGAACACATCAGAACAGAGGAAATTTTCCTGGACAGAACACCCAATGGCTCAGGCTCTGAGATCAACAATTGACAAATGGAATCTCATGAAACTGCAAAGCTTCTATAAGGTAAAGGAAACTGTCAACAGGAAAAAGACAACTTACAGATTGGAAAAGATATTTTTCAACCATACCCTATTGCTGGTAGAATTGCAAGCTGGTAAAACCACTCTGGAAATCAATCTGAAGGTTCCTTAGAAATGTGGAAATAGATCTACCTGAGGACCCAGCTATACCACTCCTGGGCATATACCCAAAAGATGCCCCACCATGCCACAGGGACAAGTGTTCCACTACGTTCTTAGTGGCCTAATTTGTAATAGCCAGAAGCTGGAAACGACCTAGATGTCCCACAACAGAAGAATGGATACAGAAAATGTAGTTGATTTACACATTAGAATATTACTCAGCTATTAAGAATGAGGACATCCTGAGTTTTGCAAGAAAATTTATGGAACTAGAAAATATCATCCTGAGTGAGATAACTCAGACCCACAAGGTCATGTATGATATGTACTCATTAATAAGTGGATGTTAGCCAAAATGTACAGAATACCCAGGATACAATCCACAGAACTCAAGAAGGCTAATAAGCAAAAGGGTCCAAGTAAAGATGCCTCAATCTTACTTGGGAGGGAGAAGAAAGCAATCATGTGGTGCAGAGGGAGGGAGAGATCAGGGTGGGAGAAGGAACATGATCAAATATTAGCATGGGGACAGGAGTGAAGCCCTGAGGGAATTTGATGTAGTGACTGGAAAGAAAGACAAAGCATCAGCTGCAGTACAGATAGTGCTCTATTTCTTTATCTAAAATGACTTAATGCATTCACTCACTGTGGCAGTTTGCTTTCTGCTGCTTGGATAAACATCATGACTAAAAGTAACTTGGGGGAGATAAAGTTTATTTTGTCCAGAATCTAGATAAATCACAGCAGGAAATGGGAGGTAGGAACTGGAACACAGACCATAGAAGACTGTTGCTTACAAGCTTACATGACATCCTCAGCTTGCTTTCTTAAACAACATGAGACCCACAGTAGGCTGTGCTCTACCACATCCATGAGAAACAAAGAAAATGCCCACGGACCTGCTCAGAGGTCAATATGACGGAGTTAATTAACTCACCTGATGTTCCCTCTTCCCACGTGAGTCTTACTTTTCTTTAACAAAAACTAACAACACACTCATTTTGTGAAAATTCATCAAAATATGTATACTGATTTTGAAAATTTTATATATACATAATTTAAATAATAAGCCTCTTAAATGTTTCAGATAACACACACACACACACACACACACACACACACACACCAAATTACGATAACATTTGGAAACTAATAATGGGATCATACAAAATGACTAACCAAAATGAAGGAATGGCTGCAGACTGACAAAATCAAAATGATGAAAAACTAATGCCTAACTTAAGTTTTAGAAAACACATTTGAAGACCTGAAAATATACATTAGTCAAATTAAGCTCAGACAACAGGAAATGTAATCAGAAAAATTGCCCTAGGGGAAAAAAAAAAAACATTTTGTGTGCCAAAGGGCTCACCTCCTAAAAGCTTTTACAAATGGGTTCTATTAAACTTGTAGGGGGAGCTAATATGTAGTGTCTGCTTCAGAATAGCGATGAATGCTTCTCAACATAAAAGCGTAAACTCATTAAAAGCATTAAGAAATTTTCTTTTGCAACTGCATGCACAGTTGTGAATGTGTACCTGAAAATGACACATGAATGCTGTAGTTGACAATGTTGTGTCACAGTGCCACTCAGAATAAATGTGTATGTGTTCTCATATGTACTGGCCTGTTCTGCCCCACGTTTGGGGGCCACTATGTCCCTGCCACGAGCTGCTGCTCCAGTCCCCAGGTCAGGGTCTAGCAAGAGAGAGAGTGGGTATGGAGAGGCAAGAGACACGAAGAATGGAGACAAGGCAGAGAGTCTGTTCAAGTCTCGGTTACTGAAAGGAAATCATAAGTATATATATATATACTTTACCACGTGCCTTGCAGCCGTGGATAAGCAGGGGAACACAGCTGAAGACATTTTACTATGTGCGCCTTGCAGCTAGGGGCATTAAACAACAAAACAAGATATGGGAGAAAAATATGATGTTTATCAGAGTGTGCTCAGCTGTTGTAGGCTGTTGAAAGCAAGTCTCTTGTCAGGGTATATGGCCTGAGATGGCTGCAAAGATGATAGCCGCTTTCTGCTAGGAGTCGGCTCCCAACACTCATAATGTGTAGACTGTGGGTGGGACATCTCTGAATTTAGTATGTCACCCCAATTATTCTTTGACCAATATGCTCCAAAGAAACCAAAGAACTTAAATCTCCTCAAATGGAAAGGTGACTTCAGTACTATTTGTAATTGCTCAGGGTGTATAACATGGTTTCTTTTTGTTGTTGTTGTTGTTGTGTTTTGTTTTGTTTTAACAGGACCCCTATACCATCCCATTCAAGAACAAGTAAGGTGCTCAGATTTGCTTTTGTAAATCATAATCTGCTGGAAGGGATATCTGGGAGTTTGCCTTATTAGCTTCTCAAACTGATTCTTACGCACTTGGCCATTTGATAACTATTATCATAGATAAGAAAGTAGTCTTCTATATCTTATTTAAACTGGAATTACCAATAACCAAAAGCTGATTAAAAAATATGTTGAAAGAAAAATATCCACACATCAGACTTATCAGAGCAAAAATACAAGTATCATAAATAAGATTTTAGCCAATAGAATAAAGTTGAGCACATGGAACTCATTCCCAGAATGCAATGGTGTTTCAAATATTATTGTATTAAAATGATTTGTAATATTAGTAGGAAGGAGGCCAAATTTTTCAATACAATCCAACAGGCCTTTCACAAGACACTTCTATCTCCTTCTGCTTCCACAACTTTTACCACTTAGAGGGCCACATTTTGAGTAAATGGTTTTAATTCTCCTCCTTCCCATGTTTGATATAGTGCCTCATTTGAATATGTTCTTTCATGCTGTCTCTACACACACACACACACACACACACCCCAAAACAAAAACAAAATTAGATTTCATTATAAGTATCATGAAGGCAAACAAGGATTCCCAGATTTTTATACATTTCCTTCCACATCAGGTTAGGTGTCCTACTGCCATGTATATTAGAATAAACTATGTGTATCTCTAACATTACATGTAAAGCATTGTATTGTAGTAATGCTATATTTATGTCAAGGTCTTCTCAAAGAAATCAGGTATGATCAGGTTGCATGACTATATTCAAAGCACAGTCCTTGGAACAGAATTTGTAGGCATTAAATATATTTGAATGTTGAATAAAGAATAACAGTGGGAGCCAAATTTGTTCCACATGGGGCCATATGCATGCTCTGGATGAATTTTTCATCTTCCACCTGGTGGTTATAGAGCATAGAGCACTTAACTTGTGCTTCTGTTAAGATTGGAACTATTATGGGCTTTAAATAACAGCCTTTGCACAACAGGAAAGTAAACTGGCTGGCCACAATTTAAAGTAAACTTGTTCAGTGGATTTAAAAACATTTATCAAATCAGTTCAATTGACATGAATACATTTCTTTTAAATATGCATTTTAAGGTGGAAAGTTTATTGCTGTTTGCAAAAAGGATCACAGAAATGTTTGGCCATATCTAACACAAATGGGATAGTTCCCCACTTATTAAATTATTTGATAATTCTGGAACTGAAAGACGACTGAATTGATTGATTTCCATTTTCTAATCAAGGTGTTTTGAATCATGGCAATATTAGTCTCATTTGTGACTTAAGGTAGAATCAGAATATGACATTTCTAGTGCCTTTCTTCAAGAATAACTGCATTAATACACCTTTCCTTCACAAAAATAGGTCATTCAATTATGTGTCCAGAATGCAGGGAAACCTACAGATACAGCAGGAGTCAAAAATCCTTACAAAGACAGTAAAGTTTCTCCCTGTTAGTTTGGGAAGTGGCCAAAGTCATTGAGTTTTCTCTGTTTAAATTATATGATTACCATCCTATTTGCCTTTTGAAATTGAGTTTTATCACATGTATACTTATGTCTTTATATTTGGTCCTTTAACTCCCCAAATTTTTAAGGTTCTAATGTGTATTTATTGGTTAGAATTGTATACAATGGTATTTTATTATGCATATAATGCACAGTAACTTTCAAATATAGAACCAAAATAACTTAATGAGAAATTCTGAGTACATAGTTCTACCTGAAGGCCCAGCTATACCACTCTTGGACATATACTCAAAAGATGCCCCACCATAGCACAAGGACACATGATCCGCTATGTTCTAGCAGCCTTTTCTACATGTAGTCATAATAACTGTGAAGGCATAGTACATTATTCTGTCATATTTGAAGAATGATTTCTAATGTAGTCAACCACTGGTTCTGGATTTTGTAGTCATTTTGTTTCTCCTTTTTATTAGATCTCCAAATGTTGGAGAAAGGAATTATGTCAGAGATGTCTCCTTTTGAGAACTACACTCCACAATTTCTGATTCTCTGCATGCTGATTAGCTAGAGTTCTTTTTATTAAATATAATCAACTGCAAAATGAGGCTTCTTCTACGGATCAAGAGATGCAGTAATCTATAGTTGAGAAGGAGGGATATAAAAGGCTTATGTGAAAGTCCCAACCCCCAACCCCTTCTCCAAAGTAACAGCCTAGACAGATAGCCATCAAAGAGAACTCTTTTAAAACATGATAAGAATATTAAAGTAAAATTTCAGAACCAAAATTGCAAGTGGGAAACGATTCAGTTTTCTTTAAGGGGCTGGCAATCAAGAGTTTGAACATGCTTCAGTGAGTACATGAGCAACACAAATTGGACTTCTTCTTCTTCTGCTTCTGCTTCTGCTTCTGCTTCTGCTTCTGCTTCTGCTTCTGCTTCTGCTTCTGCTTCTGCTTCTGCCTCTGCCTCTGCCTCTTCTTCTTCTGCCTCTGCCTCTGCCTCCTCCCCTCTTCCTCCTCCTCCTCCCCTCCTCCTCCTCCTTCTCCTTCTCATTCTTCTTCCTTTTGAAGAAAGGTTACTATGGACCTGGGAGGACTGGGAAGTGATGGCAATTAGGCTTTATGATGTAAAATTCCCAAACAATCCATAAAATATTATGTACAAAGTTAATGCCATGTCTATTTGGCAGAATAATTGTTTTTTTTTTTTATCTGCTTTACTACTTATGACCTCAACAGCCATAGATTTTCGACTCAGTTTATAATATAATATATGTGTTCCATTTTGTGAGGCAAGCCTTAAATCCAATCAGGAAGCAATTGGTTCCTTCTGTAACATTTATAGCACTAATTTGTCTTGTCAGTGTGGTTCACAATATTCACAACATGGTAAGGTTGCTGACTATTCACCACTGGTTTTTTACTAGAACTTTCTATCATCATGAAAGCTAGCCAGCATGGATGAAACTTCTAAGTGTGTATCAGTTTTATTTCTCTGTGTCCTATGATTGAAGTATATGGTCTTTTCAGCAATAGGGTCTTACCTTCAGGAGTATGATCAAGAAGAATAGTAATAGCTTGTATGTTTTAAGGGGTTCTATGGGAGACCATTGAACAACAATTTAAAAAGTGGTACTCTATACCTGCCACTGTTTTGTTGTTTTGTTTTCTTAGCTTGAAGACAATTTTGCGAAATTTTTAAAGAAAAACAAGCTGTAAATTTCACCAGTTAGCCTAAGAAAGAGAATATAAGATAGAAAAAAGTCCATGCCATTTAAGCAAGAAGAATGTCAGACAAATGGCAGACGAGTACCATATGGAGGAAAGGGAAGCTTTAGAAAAAAATATGGAAGGCCAAAATGTCAGGGACGACCAAAGTTTTAGAGAAACATGCTTAGCAAATAGACAAAAGAAACAAAGGAATTTGTCTTTATCTGAATCACTTAGAAAATCAAGCAGATTTATGAAGCTTCATGGCAGGGATTCTGGACAGGCAAAGGACATTACTTCATTAGAAGACTAATTAATTCACTTGCATATTTGGTGTAGCTTAAGATGAACTCATTTTTCTGGGGGTGGTCCCTTAGCCAGGTTATTGATACTGTTTAATTAGAATGTTAGGTCTCCTCCAAGGCCAGATGTTATATTCTCTTGAACAGAACTCTTTCCTTAATGGGCCTTTGCCGTTCAACATTTCTCCCTCTCAGGAGACATTCCTAAAATCACTTAGCTCAGAGCTCCCAAACACTTTTGGCATCTCTAGCCTCGGCCAAGAAAGAGGCTGCCTACAGTCTCAAGGAAATTTCTGGGTGTTAACTAATTTTAAAATGGTTAGTATTCTTGGGACTCTTTTAAGCCTAAACTGCCCAGCTAGTTTCTGCACCTGCTGCCTCTGCCACCCACACCCTGTGAAGATATAATTCTGTCATTATGGATTGATGCAAATAATGACCAAGCATTTGTTTAGCTTAATCGATATGTTGGATATAGCAGTCACAGTACCCCTCTAGTGGGCCTCTCTAAAAGACACAAACCTACTTCAGTAGTTTTATGTGAATAACTGTCATATGTAAGGAGAAAAATGAGACCTTAATTGGTGCCTGAAAAGAGATGTGAGGGAGAATCAAAGGCAAGGTTTATTAACATTATGTGTCCCGTGGAAGGAATTGGGAGAAGCCAAAATAGAGGATATATTTTTTAAATGTCCAAATTGAAAAGAAGTTCATTAGAATCTCTAGATGGGGTTTTTCTTTTGGACTCTAAAAAAGCTGGACTCAAGAGTTATGAACCCAGGATCTGCTTTGGAAATTCTTGATAGCTATTAGTGTGGCTAGAATCACAATGTAAGCTCTCTCACAGATGGCTTCTAGAGAAGAATAGAGCAAAGTTTAGGCTTCATTTGATTTTTAGGTTGCAACAATAATATCTCTCTTAGTTACAGGTAGGCAGTGATAAATTGAGTCAAGGTCATAATACCTAATGTCTAGACAGCATTTGCTTTATCATGAAGAAAATCATTATCCTGAAACAGTTGTCCAATAAAATTCCATATGGACTTACCACTAATGCCTGGGTGTGTGATCATTCGAAGTGTTAAACAAACACATCAATCATTTTACTCTTAAGTTATACTACCCTGTTGGGTGTTTAAGGCCCTGCAGGTGGTCACAATTAACCATGTTCTTTTTAATGTCAAGGCCAGTTGAAAATCTGGTCCACAGGGATCATTAGAGCTTGAAAGGAGCTTCTGGCTCCTTTAGCTTTTGTTTTTCACTATTTGTTCCATCTATGTGAAGATAAGCTAAAAGCCATGCATGATGCAGGTGGCTTTTGTTTGGAAACACTGAGGGTCTCCTCCCCTTGGTGTGGACTCTCCAATTTTTAGAATAAATATTTGTTTGAGTTCACCTATGAGGTCTCCATAGCATCCCTGAACAAGAGAACAGGTTACTAAGGCCACTTACAAGACATTTTGAGAGATGCCCTGCAGTTCTCTAGGACCTAGTTGTAGACTTCCAGCTACTGTTACTGAACACCCAAAAGTCATCACAAATATCTGATACTTTTAACTACTATGTAATATTTTATTTAGATAAAGCTTGGGCATAAACCAGACACTTTAAAATAAATATAAATTAGACATACATTTTAAATCTTTAAGCCAGTTATTGTAACTGTTAATCAAGAGCAGATCAATAACTTGACCAATCTAAGTAGAAGTCTATATCTGTTTCTTGAATTTTGACATTAGAAATATCAATATTTCTATATCATCTTTAAGTTTCATCTTTTACAAATCTTATTTGGCATGCACAGACTTTAGTGAACTTATTTGGCACTTTAAGATTTCTGTTTCATTCTAGAATAAAATTCAGCCATCTTAAATTTATACACAAACTATGTTTTACTAAAAATATTTTGTCACATCCTTTTAACATGTCTTTTTACTGCTTGCTGATTCCCTTTCTTTTATTTGCTTTTTAAATACATACTGATACTAACAGAATAAATTTACTATTTATTGGAGAAATTTCTTCCTACAGATTAAGCAAATTAAACACCTTACTCATAAGGTCTCGATGACAAATCACAGTGGAGAATTAATTGCTATATTGAATTTCCTTACAAAATATGGGTGACAGGTTACTAACATGACCAAGGGTGACCTGAAAGAAGCTACACTGGAAATTCTTGTTGGAACATAGATACTGAATTTTCTATAATCACACAAATGAAGCCCACTTCTCCAGTCTTACTTGTATTTTCTCTAGAAATGCTTTCCCAAATATCCATGAGTTTAATGACTTCAGTGGTCATTTCTTCTTTGCTTGCTATGAGAAAAGGTTTCACTATGTAGCTTTGGCTGTCCCAGAACTAATTCTGTAGACCAGACTGGACTCAAACTCAGAGAGATTCACCTGCTCCTGCCTTCAGTTGGTATTCCAATTTAAACACACATGCCTAAAGGTTTTGATGTCATTGCTGCTTTCTTTCATTGTAAATAGATTTTATTTATAATATTTTTCTTCATTAATTAATTTATTTATTGACTTTGCATCCCAATATCCTCCCACCCCTCTACTCCCAGTCACCATTCCCCTAGCTCCTTTCCCCACCCCCTTCCCTTTTCCTCTGAGAAGGGGAAGCCCCCTTCCACATATCACCCCACCCTAGGACATCAAGTTTCTGCAGGACTAGGTGCATCCTCTCCTACTAAGGTCAGACAAGGCAACCCAGTTAAGGAAGAATATCCACAGACAGGCAAATGATTCAGGGAGTTTCCACTCCAGTTATTAGGGGACCCACATGAAGGATAAGTTACACATCTGCTACATATTGGAGGGGGCCTAGACCCAGCCCATGATCACTGTTTGGTGGTTGAGTCTCTGGGAACCTCCAAAAGCCCAGGTTAGTTTGCTTTGTTGCTCTTCCTGTGGAGTCCCTGTCCTCTTTAGATCTGTCAATCCTTCCTTTAACTTGCACAAGACTCCCCTACCTACAACTAATGTACAGCTGTGTGTCTCTGCATCCATTTTTTGTCAGCTGCTGGGTAAAGCCTCTCAGAGGACAGTTATGCTAGGATCCTGTCTGTAAGCATAACAGAGTATCATTAATAGTGTCAAGGATTGGTTCTTGACCATGGGACGGGTTCTCAAGTTGAACCAGTCATTGGTTGGCCATTTCTCTGTTTCTGCTCCATCTTTGTTCCTGTATATCTTGGAGGCAGGATACATTTTGGGTCAAAAGTTTTGTATGTGAGTTGATGTCCTTATTCCCCTACTGAAAGTTTTATCTGGCTACAGTATAATATATTTTGGTTATGTTTTCTCTTTCCTTACTTCTCACAGTTTCCCCCCACTATGACTCCAATCCAGAACCACACCCTTTCTTTCTCTTTTTAGAAAACAAACAGGCATCTAAGGAATTATATTAAAATACAGTACAGTACAAAAAGATAAAACAACCAAACAAGAAAAAAAAAAGACCACAAGAAATGCATATAGAATCACAAAAACAATGCATTCACACACTTTCATTTTGTACTGGTCATCAACTGTTCCACATGGGGCCTCTATATGCTTAAAGGTGGCTTCTTTCTCAAGTGAGACTCCCTTAGAGAAAAGTAAGTTTTCATTTTCAAGTGGGTATAAATCAGAGATAGCTCCTAAGTTGGGGATGGGGGCATCACTTTTCCTTTCTGTTCTAGTTGCCCAACTGGTACAGACCCATGTAGGCACTGTGCATGCTGCCTCAGTCTCTGTGAGTTCATATGTTCCTGTTGCGTCTAGGAAAACTATATTCATTGGTGTCTTCCATCCTCTATGATTATTAAAATCTGTTTGCCTCCTCTTATGAAAAGTTCCCTTAGCCCTAGGGGAATGGTTTAGAGACTTCCCTTTTATGGCTGAGTGTTCCAAGTTCTCTCACTCTCTGCTTAATGTCTGGTGGTGGATCTCTGTATTTGGTCTCATCTGTGGCAAGAAGCTTCTCTGGTGATGACTAAGCAAGGCACTGATCTACAATTATGGCAGAGTGTCATTAAGAGTCATTTTATTGTTATATTCCTTTAGGAGGACAGGAGTTTTCTACCAGGTCCCTGGCTTATATAGTTTAGGTTCATGGCCAGGCAAGAAGCATTGGATATGGGTTCTATCTAATGGAGTGGGCCTTAATTCAAATCAAGTATTGGTTGGTTACTCCCATACCTTTTGTGTCAATATTGTAGCAGCATATCTGGTAGGCATGTCACCATTTTAGGTCAAAAGGGTTTTATTTGGATTAGTGATTACCTTTCTCCTTTGGTGTCATGTAGAGTACCTTTCAGTACCATGAACACCAGGAACATATGAACTCATAGTCTGTAGGGTGAAGGATCTAGATAGTCACCAGTTTGACTTCATAGTGTTCAAAGAGTTGTGTAGATACTGTCTTCAGCAATGAAGCTTTACTGTTAGTTTGCAGAGGGCTACCAATTATCTTGGAAATATTCTGGGTTTTTTACCCATTTCAATAGGATCCCTTTGGCTATTAAGTCAAATAGCTATGAAACATTCCGAGTACTGGAAGGCTCCTTTGATGAGAGATGTACAATTGATGCTGTCTCCAACATTATTTGGAAATTTTATTTAAATTGCCTTGATATATGCATATATTAAAAGAAGATTCCATTCTATTAGGTTTCTATTTGATCCCTCAAGTACCCCTTAAATTCAGTTGTCCCTCCTCATATTTCTGCCCTTGATCGCCCTTTTCCACTCCTTCCCTGTTTGATTCTCCCATTCTAGCCCCTCCATCCATCCATGATTATCTATTTCTTCTGGTTCCTAAGGAGATCCATCCCTCTTCCCTAGTCCCTTAATCTTTACCTAATCTCTGTGGTTATACAGATTGTACTGTGTTTGTTAATGATTGAAGAGATATTATCCATATGTAAGCAAATTAAATATATATATATGTCTTTCTGAGTCTGAGTTACCTCACTCAAGAAGAACTTTTCTAGCTCCATCCATTTACTTGTGAATTACAAGATTCCATTCTTAATGTTTGAGTAGTATTCCATTGGACAAATATACTATACTTACTTTTATCTATTCATGTATTGATGGACATATAGGATGTTTCCAATTTCTAGATATTATTAATAGGAAAGCATGAACATGTTTGAGCAAGTGTCTCTGTAATAGGATGAAGAGTCCTTTGGGTATATAGATGGATCTTGAAGTAGATCAGTTTCCAACTTTTTGATGAACATTGAATTCCATAGTGAATATACAAATTTACTATCCTACAAGAAATTGATGGATGAATATTCCTCATACTCCACACTGTTGCCCAAATGAGCTGTAATTTGTTTCTATTGATCTTAGCCTTTCTGACAGGTGTAAATGAAATCTAAGAGTAGTTTTGATTTGCATCTCCCTGATAATGATAAACATTTCTTTTAAGTGTTTCTCAGATAATTGAGTTTTTACTTTCAAGAATTCTGTTTAGACCTGTACCTCAGGTTTTATTTAGGTTGTTTTCTTAATGTTCAATATTTTGAGTTCTTTGTACATTTTGGATATTTTCCCTATATCAGATGTGTACTTGGAAAAATATTTTCCCATTCTGTAGCCTGCTACTTTGTCACAATGGTGATGTCATTTTCAATATAGAAGCTTTTTAGATTCATAAAGTCCCATTTATTGTTGTTCTTTCTGCATATGCTATCAGTATGCTACTGAGAAAATCTTTCCTTTGCCAGTGCATGCAAGACTGTTCTCAACTTTTTCTTCTACCACATTCGATGTATCTGGTGCTATGTTAAGGTCTTTGATCCATTTCAAGTTGAGATTTGTGTAGGGCTATTGGTAAGGAACCATTTGCATTCTTCTATATGCAGTCATCTACTGTGATTAGCCCTATTTGTTGAAGACGTTACCTTTTTTTCTAGTGTGCAATTCTGGATAGATTATCAAAAACCAGGTGTACATAAGTATGTGAGCTTATGTCTGGGCCTTCAAATAAATTCCATTCATCAGCATGCCTGTTTTTGTGCCAACATCGAACTGTTTTTATTATGATAAATCTATAGTATAATCTGAGATCAGGGATGGTGATAAATCCAGCTGTTTTTTATTATTCAGATTTTAGCAATCTTGCTTTTTGTAGTAATGTGGGGAAATGTTTCCATATGAAAGTGAAAATGGTCCTTTAAAGTTCTGGGAAGAATTGTGTTGGAATTTTGACAGGGATTGTAGTGAATCTGTAGATTGCTTTTGGTAAGGTAGCCATTTTACCTATATTAAACCTACAAATCCTTGAGCATGAGAGATCTTTCTATCTTCTGATAGATTCTTCAATGCCATAATGCTTTTATCATAAAGGTCACTTGCTTAGTTGGAGTTACCACAAGATATTTTATATTATTTATGAACCATGTTATTTTCCTGATTCTTTTATGAGTCCATTTGTCATTTGTTGATAGGATGGTTGCTGTGTGTGTGTGTGTGTGTGTGTGTGTGTGTTAATTTTGTATCATATTACCTCGCTGGGTTTTTTTTTTAACAGTTGTAGGAGTTTCTTGGTGGAATTTTTAGGGTTGCTTATGTATAGTATCATATCATTTGCAAATAGTGATATTCTGACTTCTTACTTTACAACTCATATCACTTTGATCTCCTTCAGTTGTATTATTCTTTAGATAAGATTCAAGTGCTACATTGAATAGGTATGTCTTGTTCCTGATTTTAATGGAAATGCAATGCGTTTTTTTCCATTTAAGTTAATGTTGCCTGGGCTTGGTGTAAATTGATATTATTATATTTAGGTATGTCCATTTTTCCTGTAACCTCTCTAGAACTATAGCATAAATGGATTTTGGATTTTGTCCATGGCCTTTTCTGCATGTAATGAGATAATCATGTGATTTTGTTATTCAGTTTGTTTATATGATGGATTACATTTATTGGTTTACTTACGCTGAGCCATTCCTGAAGCTTTGGGATGTAGCCTAATTGATAATGGACACTGATCTCTTTAATCCATTTTTTTTTTGGTTTGCAAGTATTTCATTGAGAAATTTTGCATTTATATTTATAAAAGAAATTGGTCTGTAATTCTCTGTGTGTGGTTTGGGTATCAGAGTAACTGTGGCCTCATAAAATGAATTGGCAATGTTCCTTCTGTTGCTATTTTGTGAAATAAATGGAGGAGTATTGGCATTAGCACTTCTTTGAAAGTCTAATAGAATTCTGCACCAAAACTATCTTGTTCTGGTTTAGTTGGGTTGGTTATGTTGGGAGTCTTTTAATGACTGCTTCTATTTCACTGGGGGTTATAAGCCTATTTAAAATGTCTGATCTTGATTTAACCTCGGTTTCTCGGTAGCTATCAAGAAAGTTATCTATTTCTTTTAGATTTTCTAATTTGATGAAGTACAGTTTTTTAAATGTGTATCCTGATGATTCTCTGAATTTTCTCAGTGTCTGTTGTTATATCCCTCTTCCATCTCTAATTTTGTTAATTTGTATGTTCTCACTCTGCCTTTACTTGATTTGGATAAGAGTGTATTCATCTTGTTGATTTTCTCAAAAACTCAACTCTTTATTTCATTGATTCTTTGTCCAGTTTCTTTGTTTGTTTGTTTGTTTTTTTGTTTGTGTTTTATTTATTTCAGGCCTGAGTTTGATTACTTCCTGCCATCTATTCATTTTGGATGTGATTTCTTCTTTTTGTTCTAGAGTTTTCAGGTGTGCTGTTAAGTGGCTGGTATGAGAGTCCTCCATTTTGGTGCTATAAAATTGTCTCTGAGAATCACTTTCATTGTGTCTCATAAAAATAAGTAAGTTGTTTATTCATTTTCATTCAATTGTAGGTCTTTAATTTCTATCTTGACCCATTTTTCATTCACTAGAGAATTGTTCAATTTTCATGAGTTTGTAACCTTTCTGTTGTTTCCAATACCCAGCTTTAATCCATGATGCTCAGATAGGATACAGGATATTACTTTGATTTTCATTGATTTGTATCTTTGACAATTACTTTTTGTCATAGCATTTGGTTAATTTTGGAGAAAGTTTCATGAGATTCAGAGAAGGTATGTTCCATTGTATTTGGCTGAAATGTTCAGTAAATATATGTTATGTCCATTTGGTTTATAATGTCAGTTTGTTCTAGCATTTCTTTATTTGGTTTTTCTTGGGATCACATGTCTACTGGTGAGAGTGGGGTATTGACATCTCCTATTATAAGGGTATGATTTAAGCTGTAGTAGTATTTGTTTTACAAACTTTGGTGTCCTGAGTTTGGAGCATAGATGTTAAATATGGCAATATTCTCTTGGTGGATATTTCCTTTTATGAATACATAGCATCTTGTATCTCTTCTGATTAGTTTTGGTTTAAAATCTATTTTGTCAGATATTAAAATGGCTATATCAGTTTATTTCTTAGATCTACTTGATTGGAATATCTTTTACCAAGAGGCAATGAGAAGAATCAACATTAGGTTTTCACCCACTCTGTTTGTCTATGTCTTTTTATTAAGAAATTGGAGCCATTGATTTTGGCAAATATCAATGAGCAGTGTTTGTTGTTTTTTGATAATATATTGTTATTGTTTGTTGTGGCAGTAGTATTTGTGTGTATGTGTGTATGTGTCTGTGTGTGTGTGTGCATGTTTCTACATTTTGATTTGGTGAGCCAAGATTATTTATTCTGCATATTTTCTTGGATATGGCTAATCTTTTTACATTGGAGTTTTCCTTCTAGCACCTTTTGTAGAGTGGGATTTGCAGATAGATGTCACTTGAAGTTGGTTTTATCATGGAATATCTTAATTTTTCATCTATTGTATGCATGTTTTGCTGGATATGGTAGTCTGGGTTGGCATCTATGGTCTCCTAGAATATGTATTACAACTTTCCATTTCCTACTGGCTTTTAGTGCCTCCACTGAGAAGTCAGGTACAATTTTAATAGGTCTCCCTTTATATATGATTTGGCCTTTTGCCCTTGCAGCTTTTAATATTCATTTTGTTGCTGCTGCTGTTGTTGTTGTTGTCATTGTTGTTTCTCTGAATGTTTAATATTTTGATCATTATGTGCCAAGGGGACTTTCTCTTCTGGTCGAGGTTATTTATTGTTCTGTATGTTCTTCCACCTTGAGAGGCATCAGCTTCGTTAGGAAATTTTTTTTCAATGAATTTGTTGACAATATTTTCTAGGTCATTGACTTGGTATTGTTCTTCTTTCCCTGGTCCTATTATTCTTATTTTTAAACTTTTCAGAGTCTACCAGATACGTTGCATGTTTTATGTTAGCAGGTTTTTAGATATAATATTTTTTGATTGATGTATCCTTTTCTTCTTTTATATCTTCCATCTCTTATATTCTATTGTTGAGCTTGCCTCTCAAGTCCCTGTTAGAGTTCTGAAAGTTTTC